>JAODUP010003026.1:0-33067 GCA_025642065.1 Paralvinella palmiformis
GATGAACTATATATAGACCATACATCATTCACTATGCCATGATATGTTGAATAATTCTGGATACAACTACTTTCACAATCAATATTCCTCCAAATTAGCATCACTACTCGGTGATGTTTTGGCTTTTCAGTCACTGACTAAGTCAGTTAATGAGTGAAAGAAGTATTTTTTATCTCGGCTTAGTTTGTACCTGGAGTTTATCCCCTAAGAGCGATACTCACAAGAAATATCCCATAACCATATCTATCGTGTGGACTCGAAGCTTAGCCTGAAGGTTCACAGCACAGTACTTTATGCTCTACGCAATCAATAAAGCTGTGACCGTGGCCGTTAATGGCGGATATGGTACAATTAATGTGTGTACTGAGACTATCCGATAGTCAAAACCTGGAAATCTGTCTGAAAAAATACCTAGCCAGTCTAACGTGGAAATGAAACAATAACCTATTAAATGGAATATTATTATCATATATATTTGATTTACTTCTTTCAATATTTAACGAATAAGTGCCTACAGAACGAAGAATGTTTCTGAAATTTGTTGGAAACGTTGATTGATAAGAAATGAAATGTTCTTTTAATGTTCACTTACTGCACATTGTATAGACTAATGAGACCAAGCAGCAACCGAAAGAAATGAAATGAAGGATGAAAACAGCTGTGAGGTTTGGGTCTGACGGGAAAGGCAATCCAACCCGGGACCTATTGATCTCTGGTCCAGCATGCTACCACTGCGGCACGATGCCCCCGTTGATTGGTAAGAAAACGCCTAGATTTCTATCGCTGAGGCTGTTAGTGAGCTGGTCATGTCTTCTGGCATTCTCGATATAAAAATCAGATTTTCTGACTGTCATTCTATCTTCATTCAGTCTAGCATAGCATGTCGAAAGTTTAATTGGAAATTATTACACAGTGTAAAATATCTTGAGGATCTCTATTCGAATCTTTTGGATCATAAACGTTCTCTTACGATAAAAAAATCTACATTATTCAAAGCAAAATCTATCGATTATTCATTTAGTATTTTATGCCTCTTGTTTCAATGATAATTCTATTAATTTCACTTGAATTTTAGAAGTGAAAAGAAAAATATTCCAGCCTATTATGCAGGGTGCATATCTTATACTACCGTAAAAATAGATACATTAAAGAATAAACACATCTGCAAAATGATTTCTCACTTCCTAGTCATTATAATTGTCTAATTGATTCATTTGAGGCAACAGTTGTAGAAACTGTAATAACAATATTTAGTTTTTATTTATTGAATTATGTAAAGGATAGAAAAGATGCAAGTTACAACTTTAATGAACTGTGATATGTAGACGAAAACAGAGAAATGATATAACACACAATCAGGTAATTAATAGTACGAAAATATGCTATTTCCACAATCTTAGACTTTTATCTTAATAGATAACACAACGTCATAGACTATCTACCTACAATAACGCGTTAGAGATCCTTCATATGAGACAATGTTACACCATAGAGCTCGAGTATTGTTGATGGATAACACGAGAAGTGGCCATCGATCAGTCTAAATAATGTTTATAAGATCTGATCCAGCGACATGCATCGAGTATCTGTTGAAATGATATCCTTGACAACGAGGATGCTACAGAATTCAAGACAAGTTAGTAGACCAGGTGTAATGGTGTAAGTTAGCTTATAATAGACTTATGGTTTCGAGGGGGATGGATAGTATGAAAAGGTATATAGCATGATTAAACGAAAGAAGCTTTACTACAGAATTCAAGACAAGTTAGCAGACGCGGTGTACGATGGTTTATAATAGACTTATGATTTCTTGGGGAATGGATTGTACGAAAAGGTATATAGCATGATTAGAAGAAAGAAGCTTTAGATAAAAAAGATGTTTATATGTTTATGAAAATGGAATTAATTGTTTTTAAAGATTCATAGGAGTTGAAGAAAGGCAGAATTACAGGAAGAAACGCACGCACGCATGCACGAACGTATGCTTACACATACACACTCGCGTGCGCACGCATGAACACATATTCTCACGAATTCACCCACACATTATTACTATTTCTGAAGAACTGGTATTAGGTTTAAAGCTATACCTGACATTCACCCCACGTGTGCCATTCATGTACAAATGAACTTCATGAACAGTCCTCTAATTGTTGTCAGTTAAATTGTTCATAAGAATTGTATCTTTCATTCAGGCTTTTTATGACAGTTTTCACGAGTAATAAGACAATAGAAATGATTGTTCAGATCATTCTATTGTGATCAAAGAAAACTTTAATGGCACAGTTTTAAAGATTACCTTATCACGATACATTGATTAATATATTGTCTAGTACATATTTCCATCGAACGATTCGAGAACTCGGCAACAAAATGAAAAGCTGAAGGACGGTTGTTGAGAGATAACGCTTAATTGAGATATTTTGATATCCACATTAGAACGATACCATAATAGTTCATCATAACTGGGACTGACATAATATACGGAATTGAGAAAGTTATATATTCTATGTCACAAACATGATTTATCTGTATTTATTTATATCGATACGGTACTTCTCTTTGTATTTTTTTTAATTTAGATAGATTTAGAACTAATTAAAAGGTATCGTGAGTTAATACACAGGCGAAAGTGTGAGCGAGCTAGTGAGTAAGTGATTGATAAATTTAATCTATCAGTGAGTCACTGATGATAGCACTTACCTGGATCCGCTCATTCTTAATAAATAGGTTTCAATCAATAAAAATAAGAAAATCTTTTTCAAAGACACTGCCTTTGTTTTGCTGTGTTCCCCAGGGCTCAGTTTTTGGACCACTATTGTTTACTCTGTATACCACACCACGAACCTCACTTATTCACAACCACAAATTAGACTATCATTTATATGCAGATAACACCCAAATATATATATCTTTATCTACAGCAGACATTGATCTTTCCCTTAAACAACTTGGTGACTGTCTCAGTGATATCTCTGACTAGATGACAAACAATAAGCTTAGACTAAATGCCAACAAAACATATTTCATCATTGTAGGTACATCCAGACAATGCAGCAAACGTACTCATTTCTTCCCTACGAACATCCTTAGTCCTAGCATCACACCATCAGCCACTCTACGTAATCTTGGTGTTATATTTGATAGCGATTTTAATTTCTGAAAACACATTTCTCTGACATGTTGCTCCTGCTTCTATCATATTCGTGACCTTCGCCGTATTCGTCGCTATATTTCTCTTTCAGTCGCCAAAACCATTCCTACAGCACTAATTACTAGTAGGCTTGATTACTACAACTTTCTTCTTTATAACATTGCATTTAAGGGATATTCTAAAACTGCAATGTGTTCAGAACTGCTTAGCTGGAGTTGTCACACGTTCTCCTCGGTTTTCAAACTCTGCACTATTGATTATCAAACTCTTTCTTCTGGAAAACCTTCATATCTATTTTCCATGCTTTCATTAGCACCCATTCCCAGATAGCTTCATTAAAACTCATGCTGTGACTCGTGCTTTTTCAGTTGCTGCCACTACTCTTTGGAATTCACTTCATGAACATGTTAAGTCATCGTTTATCCTTCCAAAGTTTCCTGTCCATCAGTTCATTCTTTTTTGTTTTAAATAATCATCTTTATTTCTCGTACACATACAACAATATCTACATATCCAGATACCACTTTTAGCACAATGTAAAAACATACATTGCAACGTAACACAAGACATGCAATACATATATAATTAGTACAATTCATAAATAATTGTTGTGGTAATAAAAGTATGACTGTTAATCATAAATTTAAAAATAGCCACATATGTTTCTGAATTAATCTTGCCCACATTGCTTGATGCATATTTGTTGCTCAACTTTGAGTTTGTTTTTTAAAATAGCCAGTGATTTAAGAAAATTACTAGGTTTTTTAAAGTTTTTTAGAACAATAAATATAATATTTGGCAACAATTAGACAATAATTAAGGATTAGGTCTTCATAAGTTTCAACTTGAAATCCCAGAATGATATTGTCTTCAGCCAATGGATTTAATTTTGAATATTTTAAGGAATTTCACCACTTTACAAATAATTCCCAATATCTACTAACTGGAAGACATGTAACAAGATAATAACTGATATCATCTACTAATGCACTATACGGATAAACTATGAATGATGCAGCGAAGCTCTTTGTCACTCTTACCTTTCCTCTGAGAGATAGATTTCTTTGTTTCCACATATTAAAAATGGTCCTAATGGTTTTCAGTCTTGGCTCAAAGCTATATTATATACTTTCTACTTCAGTTTTACATATATGCAGTCCTAGAATGTGTATTGGTCCATCAGTCCAATTTAGATTATAATCATTATTGAAGTGTTCCATATGTTTGCCTGTCATAAATGCTTGTCTTTTCTCCATCTTGATCTAAAGCTCTGCAGTTAATTCAAAGTTGTGCAACAGATCTTTTATATATTTGACTGATTCACCACTCTCCAGTAGGAGGGTGGTGTCATCAGCCAATTTTAATTTCTTTAGACTTCACTTTTATACCGTTATTTTTTTTTGCTTATCTTATATTGATGGGTAACATTTCCACAAATAATACGTACCCATTTTCGAAAAATGTCGCCAAGATAAAATAAATTCAATATTTCATCCAGAAAGCTCCATTTAACAGTGTTGAAGGCCTTTTCGAAATCGATCAACAAGAGACCAGCAAACATATTTTTGGTTTTGCAGTAGCTTATTATATCTGTTACCGTTCGTATATTTTCTAAAATATAACCGCCTTTTAAATATGCCGACTGATCATTACTGATGATCGATCGCAAGATACTACTTATAAGCATGGCTAGTAGTTTTGTGATAATTTTATAATCTGTTGCAAGAATTGTCAACGGTCTCCAATTTTGCTCAACCCCTGAACTAGGTGCACCAATGAGCTCAATATTCTTTTCGAAGATATTGACGCTATATATGGTTTGTAATGATGATGATTATTATTATTATTATTATTATTATTATTATTATTATTTGTTGTTGTTGTTGTTTTATTGTTGTTCTTGTTGCTGTTGTTGTTGATGTTGTTGTTGTATTCAGATAAATGACCAACACGGATGATTATCAATGCCAATATAAATAGTGGATATCGTAGGATTATACGCAGAATTACGATTGTTGTTTATTGATGAGATTATTATCAGGCCACATGTTATGACAATCCCATGAACTCATCTTCTCTATCACATTCATCACATGACAACAGTGATGTTAAATTAGTAATAACCGTTACTCTGATTAGCTCATCAGATCGATTCGAAAATATTGCCCATAATTCAAACACTAAGTTGGGTGTGACCATCCAAATTCTTTGTTAACTAGTTGTCTTTAGCAGCCTTAACCAAGTAGAACTGCATCCACTGTATGTCGACGAATCCAAGTTTTATGATCGATGTTATATCCTGGTTGACCCTCTAAAAGCAAGAAAATTGATCGAAGACAAGATCTGAATAATGTCGAAAAGTTCGTAATAGCTGTGAATGTCTTAGTTGAACTTTGATGAATGGAGTTGAGGCAGAACATGTTAAGGTTGGTAACACTGACGTCAGACAAGCGGCTTATTCTTAAAACTGGGAGTAATCAATTGTGAAGGTAATAATTCGTTCTTGCTACAAGAGGATGAGCTGGTATCGGTTGTCTAACACGACAAGAGCATCACTGATACACAGACTAAAAGGATTTAGACTAATAGCAGTGTTCTCTAAGATCATCTGAAATGTCTTTGTTAACTTGTTGTTTGTAGTCAGGCGTATAATTGACCGCATTTTATCGCTGTTTTGTATCGATGTGTGTCTGTAATTGATTGATATTGGCAACCATGTAATTGGCTTATGCTGTAATTGGTGATATGAAACAGCGAGAGGGGGAGGGGTGCATTAGACAGGGGGAGGGGGATGAAGCGGGGGAAAGCATAACGGTATGGATGTACACATCACTTATTATTTCTTGTCGGCACGCCTGTATTATCGCACAAACTAATACAGACATAGCCACAGGCAGCCACATACAGACCCGCCCCCACACATATAAACTATCTCTCACAGACAAACACACACAACACCCACATCCACAAACACAATTATTGTTACTTATCTAATAAAGCACCTCATTTATTAACTTTTAATTAAGAATAATATTTCTGTTTGGGCCACGATGTGAAATTTGTGATAATGGATTCCTGTTATTGGTTTATTTTTGTTAGTGTTCATATAATGAAATGACAATTGAATGAATTAATAACTAAGTTTTCAATAAATTGATATAGTCATCGAAAATATTCAGTTTTGATAACAAATAACAATAAAGGTTATAATCACAACAATAAGACTATGTCATGATGCTATATATTTTATTTATTTATTTATTAATCATGTTAAAATATTTCTTATTTATCTTACACCCAGAGTGTAACATCATGGTCGTTGTGGTCATCCTAATGAACATTATCATCAGAAACAATAGCAGAATATGTGTTTTCATAGTAGTAGATATCACAGTAGTAGCAGTAGTAAAAGTAATAGAATAGAAGTAGGAGTTATTGCAGTAGGAGCAGCTGTAGCAACAGGAATAGTATTAGTAATAGTAGTAGTGTCACTATTACAAATAGCAACAAAATCAGTAGCCTTAAATCATACTGAAACATTGCTACATAACTAGACCCAAAATGAAATACGTAGAAATGAAACATCAAAAAATAATTTTATAATTAGCATTTAATATTGTTGCAGTAGAATATATATATTTTGTCTGAATGTCTATAAAGATCCATTTCTATAGAGTAAGCATTTGTAGATAAGTACAAATCCGTGTACAATTCTGTATCGTATGAAGTTGAATGGGCTTAAAACAGCTAACAAAGCAGCTAGAATAATTAAAAAACGTACTAATATTCTCTAACAAAAAGAAGTGCTGAATGATTATGAATATAGAATCATCACAGCTTATTCTAAACAGAAATATCTAGCTAGTTCCTTGGTTTCTAACAAAATATAAGAAGACGTTATATTAAACAATGTCTCCTGGAGCTCTGAATAGGTTTTCTATTAACACTTGTTTGTTCTTGTTGTTCGGGTGAGAATCCCCAAGCTGTCGCTTATTCGGCACAGCCTCTATGTTGAAGTGGTTGAGAAATATCCTCCCCCACCACTCACAGGGGAGCAGCACGGAAATATGGAGCCGAAATACTCTGAGGCTGGTTGGTTGGTTGGTTGGTTTTATCTTATATTGTATTTGGTAAGAAAGGTTCTTCGGGGTTATCTTATGAAAAAGAATAGAACTCAATTTTATATCAAGATGCTAAAACATTGACTAGAACTTTATAACATAAATTAAATTAGTAAACTATTTTATCGGAAGAAATGACTCAAACGATAATGGACTCCTTATGTAGCAATTTTCCATACAACAGTTAAAATGTCTTTAAAGAGGTTTCTAACATATTTGTAGATACATGGATCATAGTCATATTCCTAGAATCAACATCCTGCAACATCGTGATACTTAATAAATCAGTACCATAACCATATTATCCAACCACTTATCTCATATCCTATTAGCTACAACTTAGAAACGTCGAACAATTTGTAGTTAATTATCACATAGGAAGATAGTCTCTTCCGGGGACTTAATATTTACGTTAGTGTTATTCAAAACATCAGAAGTCACACAAACCATCAAATCAATCTCTGACAGTTTCTAATATTTATTTATTAAGGTTTGTATTTTGCAACACGTTCGGCTAAATTCGAAAAGTCATATTGTCATACAAGATAGTGTTACTATGTTTTTAAATTTGCATATTTTGTAAAATTTACAATGACCAAAGATGTTATGTGTATAAAACACAAAGTCAATTACGATAGCACGAATCCGTTTCAAATCCTCTTCAGATCGATTAAAAGGTGGTTTCTCTTTGTGTGCTATAAGCTATTCAACCAACTTCCTCTGAAAAATATCATAATATTGAACATTGAAAAAGTTTTCCAGGTTGGGAAACTTGCATCTCAAAATAAAATAAATATCATGTACAATAGGCAAAACTCTAATATGTCGCCTATGAATCTTAGAGTGATCTTCTGGAGTTACTGGCCACAACAACAGGTGACTTACTGAAAGGGAAAAAGTTGTTCATATCGTTATAAAATGCATCCAAGGGCCCCTTTTTTCCCCCCTTTGCTATTTTTTCCCTGAGTCCTTTCAAACAATTTTCAAAAATTTTTTATTTTTTTAAAAATTTTGGTTTTTTTTTGAATTTGCATAAAAAGCTGTGTTTCATCAATCAGGGCATTTAAAGAAGAATTCAGTCTATCAACATGAGCATAGGCCAGGATGAACAAAGTACCTAATATATCACGTCCATAAACTGCTCATAAACATCAGACTTTACCCCCGATGTTCGAAAACAATAACTAAACTTTTCCCCTCGTCCATGCTCCTAATGATGTTCACCTCGTCACCGTTGATGACGTCAGCTCATGATAAGTGAACAATAAACGTTGGATGTAAATCAATTTCTCGTTCATTCTAACTCTCTTCCCTACGGGTTAATGACGTTTAAATGATCGATTTAGATGGAGGGGTATGTACAGAGAATATTGGCATATATACAATATGAATTGTCGGCGAAACACTAACAGTAGCGTTAATAATGTGTGTTACCACAAGACGACTATTGATTTAAATCTAGAACTTTCATTTTACAATTTAATATTTCAAACATTTTGTAATAGAACAAATTATGCAAAGAATGTTTAACTAAACGGAATATTTAACTTCCAACTGCTTATTTTAAAAGTTGTAGGATGGAATAATATTGTATATTGTGTTATCATTGATATACTGGCAATATGAATAGTTAATCAAATAGTTACCGTAGCTTTCACAATTTCTATTATCAGGAAAATATTTAGCTCGTTGTGTATCTTCGAATTTTCTTTTACTTAAATCTACTTTTAAAAGTTAAACAAACAAGTCGAACGAAGAATATTTTACTAAATTAACATAATTTAGTTATTCACTTAAAATTGGAAAATTGTTTTCTCCTGTAATTGGATAGCACTGAAAACTGGTTTTCCATCTAAACTACAAGAAAATGTAATATATATATAAAGATAAATTATATTCAAAATTCGATAATAAATATAATTTAAAATTTTTGTTGTGTCGAATTTAAATGAATGGGGTACAAGATTGAAATGTTGTTGCTAAAGGAATTACTCGTCCAAGACCTAATATTTTTTCTTTAAGACTTGTAGAAAACAATTATAAATAAAATTTGTTACTTCATAATTGCATCGAAGATGCACAATTTGTAACATTCAGTGTTATCTAAATATAGATTAATGTAATGGTCTCTGATGCCAGAGAGACACGAGTAGTTATACGATTACATACTAACTGTATGTATGTATACTTTTATTATGTTTTGTAATTTGTTTAAGACCGTATTTTATTATTATGTAGTAGTATGTGTGTATGTATGTAGTAAAAATATAATCTATTTAATTATATAACTATCGTATAGTTAACAAGTAAAATTGTTTAAAAATGGTAATACATCATAGATAAAGTATGGAATAAGTGTACATAGAAAGAATTTATCATCGCAAAATTGAATTGGACAATAGAGAGAGAACACCTCTAATATGAATAAACATTTGTCATGATAACAAAGGCAGTTAGTGTTTTAGATATGTTTTGTCAATAATTATGTGAAGTATATAGTTCACAATCAATTTATTTCACGTATCCGATTCTCCATGAAATATATTATTAAAATTATGTTATGCTAAACAAATATTTTTATATTATTGTTTACTCACATAGATGTTTGCACGTTATTAGAAAACTGTTGATTGGTAGTTGTATATGTTATGGCTTATTCACGAGTTATTTACGAATTCGGAAGGTGTTGTTTCTATGTTTCAGAATAAGACGGTGAATATTAATCTTCTATTATATCCACTATTTTACTGATTTTATAATAATAATAATAATAATAATAATATGTGATTTTTTTAATCTACATATATCATGTTCAGATTTTACTGATTTTATAATAATAATAATAATAATAATATATAATAATATATGTGTGATATTTTAATAAAATATCTTCGTTGAGCTTTTACAAATTAAAACAATTCATAGTATTCCAATAAAGGGATTTTTTGTAGTGTTGAATTAAAAGTGAGTCAAGTTGTGGTTTACTAAAGGAATTTCTCCACGAGGGAAGTTTCTCAAAAAATTTTTTTAACAATTTTTTTAGATGTTCGGGCTGTAATTTCGACCAATTCTTTTTCATTTGAGCAGGACATTTTAAAAGGGACCTTATAAATAAAATTGATTTATAAGGGCACAGATGGGCTTTTAAATTTAATTGAATTTGAAATAAGATTTAAGAATATTTGTTAGAAAGCAAGTATTAACGATTAATATAACTTTTTATGTTCTTTTATTTGTTTTTATAATTTGTTTTTAAAAACCAGTTTTATTTTTGTATTAAATTTTTATGTTTTTTGTATGTAGTTATATGATGAAAGTATGTAGGATGATGTATTATGTATGTTTATGTAATTGAAAATTTAACTATTTAAATTTTATAATACGATAGTTCAAATTAAAAAGTTTAAATTGGTTCTCAAGTAAAAGGAATAAGTGTACATAAAAAAACAAAAACCAAAGAAATTTAATGTGGACAAAGAGAGAGAACACTTCTAAAATTTAAAAAACTTTGTCATATAACAAAGGGAGATGTTTTAATATTTTTGTAATAATTATGTGAATATATATTTTAAATCAATTTATTTTATATCCGAACCATAAATATTTTTTAATATTAGTTTCTAAAAAACCAGTTTTTAAAAATTTTTTATCCCTGTTTTGCTTGCGATTAGAAAATGTTGATTGGTAGTTGTATATGTTATGGCTTATTCACGAGTTATTTACGAATTCGGAAGGCGTTGTTTCTATGTTTCAGAATAAGAAGGTGAATATTAATCTTCTATTATATCCACTATTTTACTGATTTTATAATAATAATAATAATAATAATAATGTGTGATTTTTTTAATCTCACGTATATCATGTTCAGGATTTTACTGATTTTATAATAATAATAATAATAATAATAATAATAATAATAATGTGATTGTTTTTATAGCACCACATTCAACTCTGTTGTTCTGGGATGTTTTCCATGAAAAGTGAGTATACTAGACAAAAATGACTAGATGAACCATATATAGACCATACATCATTCACTATGCCATGATATGTTGAATAATTCTGGATACAACTATTTTCTCAATCAATATTCCTCCAAATTAGTATCACTACTCGGTGATGTTTTGGCTTTTCAGTCACTGACTGATTCAGTTAATTAGTGAAAGAAGTATTTTTTTATCTCGGTTTCGTTAGTACCTGGAGTTTATCCCTAAAGGGCCATCTCCCCACAGGAAATATCCCAGAACCACATCTATCGGGTGGACTCGAAGCTTAGCCTGAAGGTTCACAGCACAGTACTTTATGCTCTACGCAATCAATAAAGCTGTGACCGTGGCCGTTAATGGCGGATATGGTACAATTATTGTGTGTACTGAGACTATCCGATTGTCAAAACCTGGAAATTTGTCTGTAAAAATACCTAGCCAGTCTAACCTTGTAATGAAACAATAACCTATTACATGGAATATTATTATCATATATATTTGATTTACTTATTTCAATATTTAACGAATAAGTGCCTACAGAACGAAGAATGTTTCTGAAATTTGTTGGAAACGTTGATTGATAAGAAATGAAATGATCTTTTAATGTTCACTTACTGCACATTGTATAGACTAATGAGACCAAGGAGCAACCGAAAGAAATGAAATGAAGGATGAATACACCTGTGAGGTTTGGGTCTGCCGGGAAAGGCAATCGAACCCGGGACCTATTGATCTCTGATCTAGTGTGCTACAACTGGGCCACGAGTGCCACCATTCATTGGTAAAAAATGTCTGCATTTCTATCACTGAGGTTGTTAGTGAGTTTGCCATGTCTTCTGTCATTCTATCTTCATTCAGCTTAGCATAACATGTGGAAAGTTTAATTGGGAATGATTACACAGTGTAGAATATCTTAAGGATCTCTATTCGAATCTATAGGATCATAAACGTTCTCTTACGATAAAAAACATCTACATTATTTAAAAAGCAGAATCAATCAATTAGCCTCTTGTTTCAATGATAATTTTATTAATTTCACTAAAATTAATAATGTCTGGAAGTGAAAAGAAAAAGCATTTATTTAGTTTATATTTATTGAATTATGTAAAGGGTAGAAAAGATGCAAGTTACAACTTAAATGAACTGTGATATGTAGACGAAAACAGAAAAACAATATAACACACAATCAGGTAATTAATAGTACGAAAAATATGTTATTTTACAATCTTAGACTTTTATCTTAATAGATAAACAATGTCATATATGCTTACAAATATGCTTACACACACACACACACACACATGCTCGCGTGCGCACGCATAAACACATATTCCTACGAATTCATACTCACATTATTACTATTTCTGAAGAACTGGTAATAGCTTTAAAGCTATACTTGACATTTACCCCCCGGGTGCCATTTATGTACAAACTCGGCGACAAAATAATGGAATTCTTTCTCTTTCGTGAAAACTTGAAGGAGAGTTGTTGAGAGATAATACTTAATTGATATATTTTGACATTTATATTACAACGATATCATAATAGTTCATCATAACTGTGAGTGATGTAAAATATGGAACTGAGAGAGTTATATATTCTATATCACAAACCTTGTGCCATGTGTTTTGATGTATCTGTATTTATTTATTACGATACGGTGTTTCTCTTTGTATTTTTTAATTTAGGAGGATTTAGAATTAGGAAAGTACCGTGAGTTAATACACAGGCGAAAGCAAGTGAGTAAGTGATTGAGAACTTCAATCTGTCAGTGAGTCACTGGTGATACCACTTACCTGGATCCGCTCATTCTTTATAAGAAAATGTGTTGCAAAGGCACTGCCTTTGTTTTGCTGTGTTCCCCAGGGCTCAGTTCTTGGACCACTACTGTTTACTCTGTATACCACACCACTGAGCTCACTTATTCACAGCCACAAATTAGACCATCATTTATATGCAGATAACACCCAAATATATATATATCTTTATCTACACCAGACATTGATCTTTCCCTTAAACAACTTGGTGACTGTCTCAGTGATATCTCTGACTGGATGACAAACAATAAGCTTAGGCTAAATGCCAACAAAACAGACTTCATCATTATAGGTACATCTAGACAACGCAGCAAACTTACTCATTTCTTCCCTACGAACATCCTTTAGTCCTAGCATCACACCACCAACCAATTTACGTAATATTGGGGTTATATTTGATAACGATTTTAATTTCTGAAAACACATTTCTCTGACATGTTGCTCCTGCTTCTATCATATTCGTGACATTCGCCGTATTCGTTGCTTTATTTTAGTCGCCAAAAAAAAATTGGTACAGCACTCGTTACTAGTAGGCTTAATTACTCCAACTCTCTTCTTTATAACATTACATCTAAGGATATTCTAAAACTTCAATGTGTTCAAAACTGCTTACCTGGAGTTGTCACATGTTATCCTCGGTTTTCTCATTCTGTCCCAGTTCTGAAATCTCTTCACTGGCTCCCTGTTCAATCTTGCATCATTTTCAAACTCTGCACTATTAACTATCAAACTCTTTCTTCTGGAAAACCTTCATATCTATTTTCCATGCTTTCATTAGAACCCATGCCTTCATCTGGTTTTCACTTGTTGTCTGTTCCCAGGATTAAAACTCATGCTGTGACTCGTGCTTTTTCAGTTACTGCCACTACTCTTTGGAATTCACTTCATGAACATGTTAAGTTATCGCTTATCCTTCCAAAGTTTCCTTTCCATCAGATCATTCTTTTTTGTTTTAAATAATCTCGTACACACATACAACAATATATACATAGCCAGAGACCACTTTAGCATAATGTAAAAACATACATTGTAACATAACACAAGACATGAAATACATATATAATTAGTAATATTCATAAGTAATTGTCGTGGTAATAAAAGTATGACTGTTGGTCACAAATATAAAAATAGATTATCACAATACAGTAAATATATAGCCCCATATGTTTCTGAATTAATCTTGCCCACATTGCTTGATGCATATTTGTTCCTGTACTTTCAGTTTTTTTTTTTAAAATAGCCAGGAATTTAAGAAGATTAATAGTTTATTTTTATTTTTTAGAACAATAAATATAATATTTGGCAACAATTAGACAATAATTAAGGATTAGGTCTTCATTAGTTTCAACTTGAAATCCTGATATTGTCTTCAGCCAATGGATTTAATTTTGAATATTTTAAGAAATTTCACCACTTATCCCAATATCTACTAACTGCAAGACATCTAACAAGATAATGACTTATATCATCTACTAATGCACTACACGGATAAACTATGAATGATGCAGCGAGGATGTTTATCACTCTTACCTTTCCTTTGAGAGATAGATTTCTTTGTTTCCACATATTAAAAATGGTCCTAATGGTTTTCAGTCTTGGCTCAAGGTTATATTTTATACTTTCTACTTCAGTTTTACATATATGGAGTCCTAGAATGTGTATTGGTCCATCACTCTAATTTAGATTATAATCATTATTGAAGTGTTCCATATGTTTGCCTATCATAAATGCTTGTCTTTTCTCCATCTTGATCTAAAGCTCTACAGTTAATTCAAAGTTGTGCAACAGATCTTTTATATATTTATTGATTCACCACTCTCCAGTATGAAGGTGGTGTCATCAGCCAATTGACTAATTTTAATTTCTTTAGACTTTTATACCGTTAATGTTTTTGCGTGTCTTCTATTGGTGGCTAACATTTCCACAACTAGCAATAATAAATAAGCAGATAGGAGGCAACAACTGACGAATATATGTACAATGTCAGATAGGTAGCCATTGTTAAGAATGTAACTTTTAACATCAATATAAATAATACGTACCCATTTTCGAAAAATGTCGCCAAAATAAAATAAATTCAATATTTCATCCAGAAAGCTCCATTTAACAGTGTTGAAGGCCTTTTCGAAATCGATCAACAAGAGACCAGCAGACATATTTTTGGTTTTGCAGTAGCTTATTATATCTGTTATCGTTCGTATATTTTCTCCAATATAACCGACTTTTAAATATGTCGATTGATCATTACTGATGATCGATCACAAGATACTACTTCTAAGTATGGCTAGTAGTTTTGTGATAATTTTATCATCTATTCCAAGAATTGTCAACGGTCTTAAATGTTTCAAAAATGTTCTATTTTTATCTGTTTGGGGAATCAGTGTAAAGATTCCGGTTTTGGGGTATTTGATAGTGTACAATGTTGATGAACTTTGCATCGTATCCGAACTATGAGATAGCTCAACCCCTGAACTAGGTGCTCCAATGAGCTCAATATTCGTTTCGAAGATATTGGCGCTATATATGGTTTGTAATGATAATTATTATTATTATTATTATTATTATTATTATTGTTGTTTTTTTTGTTGTTGTTGTTGTTTTTTGTTGTTGGTGGTTTCATATAAATGACCAATACGGGATGATTATCAATGCCAATATAAACAGTGGATATCGTAGGATTATACACAGAATTATGATAGTTGTTTATTGATGAGATTATTATCAGGCCACATGTTGTGACAATCTGATGAACTCATCTTCTCTATCACATTCATCACATGACAACAGTGATGTTAAATTAGTAATAACCGTTACTCTGATTAGCTCATCAGATCAATTCGAAAATATTGTCCATACTTCAAACACTAAGTTGGGTGTGATATTGTTTTGGGGAACTATTCACAATACATTGTTCTGTAAGATCATCTAAACTCTTTGTTAACTAGTTGTCTTTAGCAGCCTTAACCAAGTAGAACTGCATCCACTGTATGTCGACGAATCCAAGTTTTATGATCGATGTTGTATCCTGGTTGACCCTCTAAAAGCAAGATGGAAGACAAGATCTGAATAATGTCGAAAGTTCGTAATAGCTGTGAATGTCTTAGTTGAACTTTGATGAATGGAGTCAAGGCAGAACATGTTAACATTGGTAACACTGACGTCAACCAAGCGGCTTATTCTTAAGACTGGGAGTAATCAATTGTGAAAGTAATAATTCGTTCTTGCTACAAGAGGATGAGCTGGTATCGGTTGTCTAACACGACAAGAGCATCACTGAGATACAGACTAAAAGGATTTAGTGGAGCTAAACCATTAGAACAGAGTCTTTTTCTGAAATAAATCTGTTTAATGTTTTGGTGTCTCGTCCTGAAGCGTTGTTGTTTGTAGTCAGGCGTATAATTGACCGCATTTTATCGTTGTTTTGTATCGATGTGTGTCTGTAATTGACTGATATTGGCAACCATGTAATTGGCTTATGCTGTAATTGGTGATATGAAACAGCGAGAGGGGGAGGGGTGCATAGACAGGGGGAGGGGGATGAAGCGGGGGGAAAGCATAACGGTATGGATGTACACATCACTTATTATTTCTTGTCGGCACGCCTGTATTATCGCACAAACTAATACAGACATAGCCACAGGCAGCCACATACAGACCCGCCCCAACACACATAAACACTCACACACACACACACACACACACACACACATCCATAAACACATGGCCGTGACAGACATCTTATCTATTTCCATCCAGATTCCTTATTACACCAATGTAAGAAAGTTATGTCGTTATTACAACATATTTGAGTCTATTAGCTTTGTTATGTATAATATAGAATCTATATTTTTGTCCTCTTATGTGGTCTGGCGAAACGACCTATTAATTCATACAATGCTTTTTTGGGGATATATTCCTGGAGTCGTTTGTTACTCCGGCAGGCATCTCCATGGGTATTAAGCTGCGGACAGAGTTTTTTCCCATATTTAGTAATTGGTTACACTGATATAGGGAAAATTTTTAAATGTATAGCTATTATAATCCCGACGTGTATTCGCAGATCGGAGACTGCCGAAATCCGCTGTTCTCGACCATGGGGAAAAAATCAAGTGGATAGGCCTTTTAAAATTTTGATCCCACCCACCTAACTATATATTAGGGACGCTAAATTGGTGAATGAACGTTCCTTTGTGATGAACGGGAAAAGTATGAGGTTAGCTTTAGGTTCGAGTAAACGTAGTATTTACTCAGGTTTGAACGATATTTCGTTCTAGTCCAGTAATAATCCATTGTGGGTATTTCTACTTTTTTTTTATTTGTTAAATCACTTCGTGAGTCCATACTGAGTTAGTGTACATTCTTTTGTGGTGAACAAACTGTAATGTTTGTTAACACGCGAGGGTATATAAAAGGCCTGACGTTTCACTTAGGTTAGAGAAGAACTTCGACGCCAGACTAATCGAACCTGTACCGATATATATGGTTCATATAGGTAGGATTTATTAGTTATTCGAATCCAGAATAAAGCTGAGGTCAGCATCTGAGGTGTCGAAATGCTTTATATACAGGTTTCTTTTGGACCACAGAAAATTACTATTGAATGTAAACTGTGGTGTCAAAATAGCTTATGTATGTAGCAAGTCACCATTGAACCACACGCACGTGTTGTTTGTTGCGAGCTGTGGTAAATAATTCGCAGTAATGTAGCCTGTGACGTCACTAATCTATTTGTTTATATCAAATACAGTATAACAAACTTTATTGTGGAACATCTACGTCTTACAAATGACTCATAATTCTCCTTTTTAACATCATATTCGACTTGTTTATGACCAATTTTAGGATTGCCAATTCATATTTATTGGTAAATTATACACCTTTCGGTCGTGTGATATGAGGCCAAATTATCTGTTTATTTCGACTTATTGACTCAGTGACTGGATTTATTACTTCAATATAAAGTATTGTCCTCTTACATTTCGTTTCAACGGAGTAACATTAAAGCCATTAGTGAATATAGTCAGTATTCTAATTTAAACTTGTAAACAACGGAAGATAAGATTAATCATATAAAAACCTTCAGGAATATAGAACTACTTGATTAATTCCTCACTTCATTTTCTTCAAGCATCAAATAACAATGATGTTATTAATCATTTTGATGTTGATGATGACGAAAATAATAATAATAATTAATAATAATAATAATTATTATTATTATTACTATTATTATTACCACTAATGATGATAAAGTTTTATAATAATAATAATAATAAAAAAATTTTAATAATAATAGCAAAGATAGTAGTAGTATAGTATAGTGTAGTAATATATATACTACACTAAAAAAAAATATATATATATATATATATATATATATATATATATATATATATATATAATGTCCGAAATGGCAGTTTATCTAGGCTGGCATCCTCAAATGGGGATGATTCATATGGTCTGTAATTAATTGCTTCCTCACGGAGACGAATTCTAAATAAAGTTAGAATTTAGAATATATGGCATGTTCGGTGGCTGGATGGAAAAGTCCTCGTTCTATAGTGCCACGGCCGAGGCGCTAACCTGCGACCTCTCAAACATAATGACCATAGCCATAGGTAAATAGTCTCACATGAGGCCAAAGATATCAATATATAAGAAGTTTTCTATTTGTAGCTGTATATATTCTGGTCCATTTGTGCAGGTGATGTATTTAGATTGTGATCTTTCTGAAGATCATTATATCCTACTTGTACTAATTCAGACTAATAAGACTGTACAAGCCGTAGAGAGAAACATGGAATGACAATCGGACACATTGGGAATTGTTAACATTTCTGCTAAACACTATTTAGATTTTAGATTACAGCCACAGCAATACATAGTAAACTTTAATAATCTATTCTTAGGCTTTATTTCTGTTTTATGCCATCAATCCAAGTTCCCTTTAGCCGTGACAAACAAAATGTGAAGAAGACTACTTTCAACTTGCAATACCAAGTAGTATTACACAAACCTAGGATTAAATGATAATTAATTAACTCAACTCAAGTTAAATATGTTTTGTTGTTGTAATTTCACTGGCTCAATACATTTAATAAAACACATTCATTCAAATGAATAGTAACATTATCGTTTTTTAAACAATAAGGTTTTCTCTAAAGTGTATTATATTATCAATAAATGGAAGACACGCACAGGGATATTACTGTTTTATATGACAGGTTTTGGGATAACGAGGTTGCTACACCGTTGTAACTCTTAGGGTATGAGACGATAGGTTGGATGATATGGTTATGGTAGTGATTTATGAACAAAGCCATGCCTAGTCGGTAGTGTAATGTTGATCCCAGGACTACGGGGCAATGAACCATAAATTGACTGTTCTATAAACTATAAAGTAATCAATAATACCACTAACAACCTCTGTACTGAATTAAAACTTCCAGACAATGTAATAAATCATAGGATACTCTTTAGTTCAGATTGTTCTAGTTATTTTTAGAGCATAACCATCTTTATACTTTAGTTAGATCTCCACCTTTAAGATAATTCACAATATAATTAAAATTCGTGATTGTATAATAAATAAATGATCAAATGGTGATATTATTTACATATAAATTAATTAGTTCTATGGATTATTATTTCATTAATTATAACTATTACCAATATGCATAACTATTACTGGTTGGAATAGTTGTTTTGCTGCATGTGGTCCCAGTAGACGTTCCGATGGACATAATATAAATACTACTATTACTACTACTACTACTACTACTAGTTCAATGGCAGCAACAACAGCTACTACTACTTCTACTACTATTACTACGAAAAATAACATTAATATTAATTGTAAAATATAATAATAAGGACAATAAAAATAACAATGCAGCTAGTATATTTTTATGCTCAACAGAAGTGGATGAATATATTTTTTTAAACTAGTATATATCCATTATTAAACAATTTATCTTCTCACATTCAAAAGTTTAAACAGTGAAAATAAATATTATAACTAATTAATATTTTTATTGATTTCTATTTTATCAAATGGTATTATGTAGCTTTGTTATTTCGAATCACATACTCAATAGATTTAATGAAAGCTATCATTATAACCTGTATTATTAAAAAGCTAAATAGAAGTTCTAAAAATAATTCCATTAACTAATTCCTTCAGATAAGTTCAACCAATAAACCATTATCATATTATATTTCATAATTACAACTGGTAGACAAGTTTTCATATTAAGATAAATTTCCACAATAAAATGTTTTCATCAATAGTAAATAACAGCTAAAGGCTGTACCTAAATGACTAATAATGGTGATATAGTGGTGTATAAATATGGAAATTGATGGTATCAGAACTAAGAGAAAATGATATATGACAAACGATTTCAATTATCGAAATATCGATATATTTAAATATTAGTAATATTTTATAGAATAAATTAGAAAAGAGGAGATAAGTTGTGATACTTACAATTTAATTAAAAACAAATACAGTTAAATAGAAAAAATTGCAGAATTCCACTGGCTTATAAATCGTTTATATGTTGATATCTGTTGATTGATTAACTTTATTAGTAAGAATATTAAATGGCCTCAAAACATTAAGAGGTTGTGTTGTTGCCACATTTGAAGTTTAATATAATATATTGTATAGAATTTCTCAAATGTTGTGCCTACCACATTTTGGAAAATGTCGATATGTTATCACAATTTATTTATAATCTTGAATGTTTCTATCAGGATTAGGCAAATTCTATGTACCTACATTAATGTTTCAAATCCTTTTCACTAAAAAGGAGAGTTATGATATAAATAAAATCGTTTTGTATTTGTTTCAATTTTCAAAGTATAAATCATACTGAAACATTGCTACATAATTAGACCCAAAATGAAATACGTAGAAATGAAACATCAAAACATAATTTTATGATCAGTATTTAATATTGTTGCAGTAGAATATATATATTTTGTCTGAATGTCTATAAAGAGCCATCTCTATAGAGTAAGCATTTGTAGATAAGTACAAATCCGTGTACAATTCTGTATCGTATGATAAACATGATATGTATAATGAATTATTGAAGCTGAATGAGCTTAAATCGGCTAGCACAGCAGCTAGAATAATTAAAAAACCTACTAAATTCTCCAACAAAAAGAAGTGCTGAATGATTATGAATATAGAATCATTACAGCTTATTCTAAACAGAAATATCTAGCTAGTTCCTTGGTTTCTAAACAAATGTAAGAAGACGTTATATTAAACAATGTCTCCTGGAGCTCTGAATAGGTTTTCTATTGACACATCTCCAGTAAAGCAACTTAAATCCAGTTACAGAATTCTCAGCCCTAGTAATTACTTTAGTAAAACAAAGCAAGATTTCCTGAAGTTCATCTCAAACGAAGCTGCAACACAGTGTCATGACTGACAGCAGTCAGATCTCAGTGCACACACTTAATTGCTGTTAATGTGTGTGTTTTGGTATCTTTACAGCTATGAAAGGAAAACTGGAAAATTGGTTTATTTTCAATTTCTCTAATCAAAACAGTTGTTTTGATTACAGGAACAACGCTTCGTTCTAGACACTAGGTTAGGTAGACACTAGGTAGAAGTTAGAAGTTAGAAGTTGCCATCTGTCTTTTTATTGTTATTATTGACCGGTGATCATGGTTTTATTGTGTAAGTAAATGGATAACATTAATTAATTAAACTATCGAGTTTTTAAGGTTGTAGCCCGTAATATAAACATAACTGTATGCCGCCTCCTCCGTTCATCCGCCTAATGTTATCCAAATGACATGTTTTATCTCTTACACAATATCAATTTTAAGGACGACATAATAGAGTTTTGGTTGATTTCATCTTATATTGTATTTGAAAAAAAGATTTTTCGGACTTTTTTATGAAAAAGAATAGAACTCAATTTGATGTCAAGATGCTAAAACATTGACTATAAATGTACAACATAAATTAAACTAGTAACTATTTTCTCGTAGGAAATGACTCATACGATAATGGACTCCTTATGAAGCAATTTTCCATACAACAGTTAAAATGTCTTTAATGAGGTTTCTAACATATTTGTAGATACATGGATCCCAGTGTTAAATCGCAGTTATGGTTCATTCCCCCTTAGTCATATTCCTATAATCAACATCCTGTAACATCGTGATACTTTTAATAAATCAGTACCATAATCATATTATCCAACCACTTATCTCGTATCCTATTAGCTACAACTTAGAAATGTAGAACAAGTTGTAGTTAATTATCACATAGGAAGATAGTCTCTTCCGGGGACTTAATATTCACGTTAGTGTTATTCGAAGCATAAGAAGTCACGCAAACCATCAAATCAATCTCTGGCAGTTTCTAATATTTACTTATTAAGGTTTGTATTTTGCAACACGTTGGCCAAATTCGAAGAGTCATCTTGTCATACAAGATAGTGTTACTATGTTTTTCAATTTGTACATTTTGTAAAATTTACAGATTATCTGTGTATAAAACACAAAGTCAATTATGACACCATTAACAAACATTTGTTGATAGCTTTAAGTAGATGATGGCTAATATAATGGAAAGTGAGCTTTGTGAGCAGACTAACCATAATGAACGATTTTAAATATAGATTTAAAGTTGGTGCAATTAATTGTGAAGGGCTCCACTTTATTATGATGATGAGTAAAAGCCAGGTAATAAGAATATTCTTGTTTGATTTTTCAAAAATTAATACAATATTTTAAGCGAACTATTTAAATAAAATTACCTTTTCCTCAGACATTAGCACTTTTAATAAGCATTCACCAAAACCTTCATGGTATATCTAAGTCTTCAAACATACATTCATCTTATAGAGTTCGATAGCATACAGCTGTGTTTCATCAATCAGGGCATTTAAAGAACGAATTCAGTCTATCAACAGGAGCATAGGCCAGGATGAACAGAGTATCTAATATATCACGTCCATAAACTGCTCATAAACATCAGACTTTACCCCTCGCTGTACGAAAACAATAACTAAACTTTTCCCTCGTCTATGCTCCTAATGATGTTCACCTCGTCACCGTTGATGACGTCAGCTCATGATAAGTGAACATTAAATTTGGATATAAATCAATTTTTCGCTTTCTCGCTTCCTACGGGTTAATGATTTTAAAATGATCGATCTAGATGGAGGGGTAATGTGTGTTACCACAAGACGACTATTGATTTAGATCTAGAACTTTCATTTTACAATTTAATATTTCAAACATTTTGTAATAGAACAAATTATGCAAAGAATGTTTAACTAAACGGAATATTTAACGCCCAACTGCTTATTTTAAAAGTTGTAGGATGGAATAATATTGTATATTGTGTTATCATTGATATACTGGCAATATGAATAGTTAATCAAATAGTTACCGTAGCTTTCACAATTTCTATTATCAGGAATATATTTAGCTTGTTGTGTATCTTCGAATTTTCTTTTACTTAAATCTATTAACAAAAGCTAAACAGAACAAGTCGAGCGAAATTGGAATAGTGTTTTCTCCTGTAATATGATAGCATGAAAACGGTTATTTATATCACAGCAATACACTTAACAATAAAATTAAACAAATTGGAATACTAAATTAATTTAATATTTTCGAATCAATGAAACTAATTTGTTTTCGATGGTTTTATGAATTAATACTGGATAATTGTTTTTATGTAAACTAAATAAAACATTTCATATTTGTATTGATTTGGGTCTGTCATTTTACTTTTCAAATATTGTATTATATCCATTTATAACTCTCGTGATGAGAGCATCTTTTACACTCCACTATAGACCAACTATATGTAGTGTTAATTGTAGTAAACAAATTCTAATATAATTAATCTTCCATACTTTATCATCATCGAATGATTATGTCAGTGATGTAAGAGTAGTTGTTGCCATTATAATTGTTAATATTAATATTTTATCACTGATGTTAATTTTATTTTATTGTTGAATTTGTTATTATTAATATCATCTTATCATAATATTATATCAAATATAATGACAATGTCATCGGTTATTTTATTTTATTTTGCTGTCCGACAGAAATATGTCATTTTGTTAAATTATTGTCGGACAGAGTAAAGAAATTGTGTTGAATTATTATTATTATAATTATTACAATTTTGTATTTATTTGTTTGTTTTTATTTTAAGACTTTGAGGGAGGGAGGTCGAACAGGCCGAAAGACAGACAAAAAAGCAGGCTGATGAATGAACTATCCATATATGTGTTATGTTGAAATAGACTATTAACAGCTAATACATCGTGTACTTGTCAGATACATTAAGGTTACAATATTACTGTGTCTGTTACAGAACTAATTCTCTGTCAGAATAACAACATTATTAAAGTTATTTATCTTATGATCCAAAAACAAGTCGACATTTATGGTATAGTCAGAGGCCGTTCAGTGATATGTTTCAATTGACTGTTGAATATACAATCGTACGTTTATACATACATGATTACATAATAAACAGACATACAATCAAAGGCATTGAGCTAACTGGTTGGCAGTTTATTTCTACACAGCGATATGGCCAGATAGACAGACAAACAGATAATATATATATGTGTGTGTGTGTGTATGTGTGTATGTATGTGTGTGTGTGTGTGTGTGTGTGTGTGTGAGTGTGTGCGTGTGCGTGTGTGAGTGAGTGTGTGTGTGTGTGTGTGTGTGTGTGTGTGTGTGTGTGTGTGTGTGTGTGTGTGTGTGTGTGTGTGTGTGTGTGTGTGTGTGTGTGTGTGTGTGTGTGTGTGTGTGTGTGTGTGTGTGTGTGTGTGTGTGTGTCAGAGAGATACAGAGTGAGAGCGATATATATAAAGAGAAGTAGATGTAGAATAACAAATAACTACATATTAAGGACGACGGATAGGAATTCCATATTCTATATTATATATTCTAGTTTTGGCTTCGTAATGTAAGTAAGCCGTATTAGACCAATGACACCACTAGCTTAATATTTGTTGATAGCTTTAAGTAGATGATGGCTAATATAATGGAAAGTGAGCTTTGTGAGCAGACTAACCATAATGAACGATTTTAAATATAGATTTAAAGTTGGTGCAATCAATTGTGAAGGGCTCCACTTTATTATGATGATGAGTAAAAGCCAGGTAATAAGTATTTAAGGTGTTATAATGTGGCCCATATTCATGTACACGTGTAGATATATATTATTATATTTACATTCAATTAACGCAGGCTATAAACACCTGATATTGGTCTACTCATTAACTATTTTATTCGAAACTATTCTATACACGATTATAATGCTGAAAAGTGCAAAACATGAACCTACCGCCAATTTTTTAATTATGTCAAAATACCATGTAAATACTCATGTCACTTTTCACAATTATTGTGAGCTATTATGATGAAATGAAAACTGAAATAAAGAAAATAATAACTTGACATTATGTATGAGAAGGTTTGTGCAGAAGATTGACGGAAACCATCTTTTTATCTGTTTTGATTGACTTTGTCATGCTGTTGTGTATTATTTCGTCACCATGTTATTGGCCACATAGGTGAGAGTGAGACTATTTATATATGGCTGTGATCATTCTGTGCGGGAGGTCGCAAGTTCGCGCCTCGGCCGTGGAACTAGAGTAGGGGGAGTTTTTCATCCAACCAGGAAACTGGCAAGGTTTTCGCCACCGAACATGCCAAAAATTTATTATAAATTCTAAATTACAGACCATTTGCGTCTCCCTCATTTGAGGTTGCCAGCCACATAAAAAATTACTAATTCGGCCATTATTGTACTTTTTATTATAATTAAGATATAATTCCGATTTTAGACAACAAAAGATTTGAATGACCTTATAAATAAATTAGTATTTGAATTTGTTGAGGCAAACCATAAGGATACAAAAAAATATTTGGTTAGAAAAGGCAAATAAATATAAACAGATTAGTGTTAGGCCTATCTTTTGCTATGTTCCGTCATATTTTGTCAAATGCTGACGTGTCGGAGAGAAGACCAAGTTTTCACTTTTGTAACAGAGTAGATCCCAATGGATCAGAAGAGATAGTAGACCCAAAATAAAAATAAAGATAACAGAATGTCTTTGATATTAAAATGTAATTGTCTTCATATAATTAGACCAATAACGATAACCGTCAATAGCAATACAGACTATCTATAGCTGAGGATGAGTTGGGGCATAAGATTATGGCTTTGATGAGGATCTTGGTCTAGAATGAAACAGCCGAATTAGCCGTATCGTATTTTCCCCAAATACCCAGTAACAAGAATCAAAGTCACAGTAAGATTCATGCTTATTGATGGAACCATTTCACAGATTCGCCATGAGAACTAAAGAACCAGCTCGATTTGATAATAGTTTGTGCTGTTTTTCTTCATCATATTTAGCACAGGAAACCTCACTACATTGGTTCGAAAATGATCTACATTATTCAAATACAAAGGTGGACATAATAGCGCTAGAGGAACCACTCACAATACATTATTTTATAATAGTCAGGTGTTTTGAGTTAGTGGATTACTCCGAAGACAAGATCTGAATAATGCTCAAAAGTTCGTAATAGTTGTGAATGGCTTAGCGGAACTTTGATGAATGGAGTCGAGGCAGAAGATGTCCAGGTTGACAACACTGGAGTCAGCCAAACAGCTTATTCTTAAGAACATCGCTGAGATACAGACTAAAAAGATTTAATGGAGCTAAGCCGCTAAAGCCGAGTCGTCTACACTTTTTGTGACATAAATCTCTTAAATATGTTATTGTCTCGTTCTGAAGCTTTGTTGTTTATAGTCAGGCGTGTAATTGTCGTCATTCTATCATTACTTTGTATCAATAGCAACCATATAATTGTTCATGTTTACATTCGTTAAATTGATGATTCGAAAAAGATGTGGGCATCACTTTTTCTTTGGTATCTGTACCCATGCGCGCGCGCACACACACGCCCGCACACTCATATACACATACACAAACACAGACACACACGCGAACACACTCTCTCTCAATGATACACATACACATACACACACATACACACACACACAATATATATATATATATATATAGAGAGAGAGAGAGAGAGAGAGAGAGAGAGACGAGAGAGAGTTGTAAGAAGATGAGATTACGTAAAGATAAGTTGCTCATTGTAATTATTTATTGATAACATTTCTTGAATTTTCGCCATAAAGAAGTAATAGAGACTGCCAGATATCTTATTTATTCTTTATAAAAGATTTGTATATATATATATATATATATATATATATATATATATATATATATATAATAGATTAAGTGAAAAAATAATTACGGAGTAAGTGTACATAGACAGAATTTACATAAAATCCAAAGAAAATATTGAATATAAGACAATAGAGAGATAACACTTTTAATATGAATGAATATTGGTCATAATAAGAAAAACAGTTTGTGTTTTAAATATTTCTTGTCAATAATTATGTGAAGTATATAGTTCACAATCAATTTATTTCACGTATCCGATTCTCAATGAAATATCTCCATTAATATTATGTTGTGCTAAACAAACTAACTTATTATTGTTTACTCGGCATAGATGCTTGCATTACGTTATTAGAAAACTGTTGATTGGTAGTTGTATATGTTATGGCTTATTCACGAGTTATTTACAAATTCTGAAGGTGTTGTTTCTATGTTTCAGAACAAGACGGTGAATATTAATCTTCTATTATATCCATATAGTTTGTATGCCTGTAACAACTATATTAATATTACGTGTAATCATGTTCAGGATTTTACTGACTTTGGCTCAATTACAAATATTAGTAGAAGCTGATCATTTCTGTTAACTATTAACGGGAAAGTTACCAATGCCGAATAAACTAAATATTCAGCAAAACAATGGTTTCCTAGAACATCACGCTAACAATACAACCGGCTCCCTAAAAGTATAATAATAATAATAATAATAATGTGTGATTTTATAGGACTAAATTCAACTGTGTTCTTCTAGGATGCTTTCCATGAAAAGTGAGTAGACTAGACAAAAGTGACCAGATGAACTATATATAGACCATACATCATTCACTATGCCATGATATGTTGAATAATTCTGGATACAACTACTTTCACAATCAATATTTCCCAAATTAGCATCACTACTCGGTGATGTTTTTATCTCAGCTTCGTTCGTACCTGGAGTTTATCCCCTAAGAGCGATACTCACAAGAAATATCCCATAACCACATCTATCGTGTGGACTCGAAGCTTAGCCTGAAGGTTCACAGCACAGTACTTTATGCTCTACGCAATCAATAAAGCTGTGACCGTAGCCGTTAATGGCGGATATGGTACAATTAATGTGTGTACTGAGACTTATTTCAATATTTGACGAATAGGTGCTTACAGAACGAAAACGCCTAGATTTCTATCGCTGAGGCTGTTAGTGAGCTGGTCATGTCTTCTGGCATTCTCGATATAAAAATCAGATTTTCTGACTGTCATTCTATCTTCATTCAGCCTAGCATAACATGTCGAAAATTTAATTGGAAATTATTACACAGTATAGAATATCTTGAGGATCTCTATTCGAATCGTTTGGATCATAAACGTTCTCTTACGATAAAAACATCTACATTATTCAAAGCAGAATCTATCAATTATTCATTTAGTATTTTATGCCTTTTGTCTAGAAGTGAAAAGAAAAATATTCCAGCCTATTATGCAGGGTGCATATTTTATACTACCGTAAAAATAGATACATTAACGAATAAACAAATCTGCAAAATGATTTCTCACTTCCTAGTCATTATAATTTCTAATTAATTTATTTGAGGCAACTGTTGTAGAAACTGTAATAACAATATTTAGTTTTTATTTATTGAATTATGTAAAGGATAGAAAAGATGCAAGTTACAACTTTAATGAACTGTGACATGTAGACGAAAACAGAAAAACAATATAACACACAATCAGGTAATGAATAGTACGAAAATATGCTATTTCCACAATCTTAGACTTTTATCTTAATAGATAACACAACGTCATAGACTATCTACCTACAATAACGCGTCAGAGATCCTTCATATGAGACAATGTTACACCATAGAGCTCACGTATTGATCAAGGATAACACGAGAAGTGGCCATCGATCAGTCTATATAGTGTTTATAAGATCTGATCCTGCGACATGCATCGAGTATCTGTTGAAATGATATCCTTGACAACGAGGATGCTATAGAATTCAAGAGAAGTTAGTAGACGCGGTGTACGATGGTTTATAATAGACTTATGATTTCTAGGGGGATGGATAGTATGAAAAGGTATATAGCATGATTAGAAGAAAGGAGCTTTAAATAAAAAGGATTTTTATATGTTTATGAAAAGCGAATTATAATTTTTTAAGGATTTCTAGGAATTGAAGAAAGACTGAAATACAGAAAGAGACGCATGCACGCATGCACGGAAATATGCTTACACACACGCTCGCGTGCGCACGCATGAATACATATTCTCACGAATTCACCCATACATTATTACTTTTTCTGAAGAACTGGTAATAGATTTAAAGCTATACCTGACCTTCACCCCCCTTGTGCCATTCATGTACAAATGAACTTCATGAAGAATTATCTTATTGTTGTCAGTTAAATTGTTCATAAGAATTGTATCTTTCATTCAGGCTTTTTATGATAGTTTCCACGAGTAATAAGACAACAGAAAACATTGTTCACATCATTCTATTGTGATCAAAGAAAATATTTGATGGCACAGTTTTAAAGATTACCTTATCACGATACATTGATTAATATATTGCCTATTACATATTTCCATCGAACGATTCGCAAACTCGGCAACAAAATGAAAAACTGAAGGACAGTTGTTGAGAGATAACGCTTAATTGAGATATTTTGATATCCACATTAAAACGATATCATAATAGTGTATCATAACTGGGAGTGATATAATATACGGAATTGAGATAGTTATATATTCTATATCACAAACTTGTGCCATATGTTTTGATTTATCTGTATTTATTTATAACGATACGGTGCTTCTCTTTGTATTAGGTAGATTTAGAACTAATTAAAAAGTATCTTGAGTTAATACACAGGCGAGAGTATGAGCGAGCTAGTGAGTAAGTGATTGATAAATTCAATCTGTCAGTGAGTCACTGATGATTGAACTTACTTGGATCCGCTCATTCTTAATAAATAGGTTTCAATCAATAAAAATAAGAAATTCTTTTTCAAAGACACTGCCTTTGTTTTGCTGTGTTTCCCAGGGCTCAGTTCTTGGACCACTATTGTTTACTCTGTATACCACACCACTAAGCTCACTTATTCACAGCCACAAATTAGACCATCATTTATATGCAGATGACACCCAAATATATATATCTTTATCTACAGCAGACATTGATCTTTCCCTTAAACAACTTGGTGACTGGCTCAGTGATATCTCTGACTGGATGACAAACAATAAGCTTAGGCTAAATGCCAACAAAACAGACTTCATCATTATAGGTACATTTCTTCCCTACGAACATCCTTAGTCCTAGCATCACACCATCAGCCACTCTACGTAATCTTGGTGTTATATTTCATAGCGATTTTAATTTCTGAAAACACATTTCTCTGACATGTTGCTCCTGCTTCTATCATATTCGTGACCTTCGCCGTATTCGTCGCTATATTTCTCTTTCAGTCGCCAAAACCATTCCTACAGCACTAATTACTAGTAGGCTTGATTACTACAACTTTCTTCTTTATAACATTTCATTTAAAGGATATTCTAAAACTTCAATGTGTTCAGAACTGCTTAGCTGGAGTTGTCACATGTTATCCTCGGTTTTCCCATGGTGGTGTATTGTTCCATTAATCCAATTTAGATTATAATCATTCTTGAAGTGTTCCATATGTTTGCCTACAATAAATGCTTGTGTTTTCTCTAAGTTAGTCTAAAGCTCTGCAGTTAATTCAAAGTTGTGCAACAGATCTTTTACATATTTGACTGATTCACCGCTCTCCAGTAGGAGGGTGGTGTCATCAGCCAATTGACTAATTTTAATTTCTTTAGACTTTACTTTTATACCTTTAATGTTTTTTGCGTGTCTTCTATTGGTGGCTAACATTTCCACAACTAACAAAAATAAATAAGCAGACAGGGGGCAACATTGACGAATACCTCTGAATATATGTACGATGTCAGATTGGTAACCATTGTTAAGAATATAACTTTTAACATCAGTAACATTTGATATTGGCGCTATAGAAGTTTTGTACTTATTGGTGGTGGTGTATCGATGTGTGTTGGTAATTGACTGATATTGGCAAACCAAGTAATTATGCTGTAGTTTGTCAAATTGGTGATATGAAACAGCGAGAGAGGGAGAGAGAGGCAGATAGAGAGGGGGGGGGGTTGACAGGAAAGCGAAATAGTATGGATGTACGCATCACTTATTATTTCATGTCGGTATGCCTGTATGATCGCACAAACTAGCACACACACACAAAGACATAAACAGACACAGACACTCACGCAGACACACTCACGTAGACACACACAAAACACATACACAAAAAAATCAGAATACAAATAGACAAAAAGGTAATATTGATTGGAATTATTTAACTTAATTATTGTTGCTTTATCAAATAAACCAACTCATTTCTCAACTTTTAATTAAGAATAATATTTTAATAATAATAATAATAATATAATATTAACTAGTTGTGGAATATCAGCAGTTCACTTATAGTATACTAAATAATTCGCAGTAATATAGCCTGTGACGTCACTAATCCATTTGTTCATGATGATGATGGTGGTGCATTCGTGTAAATGACCAACACGGATGATTATCAATGCCAATATAAATAGTGGATATCGTAAGATTATACGCAGAATGACGATTGTTGTTTATTGATGAGACTATTATCATGCCACATGTTATGACAATCACATGAACTCATCTCCTCTATCACATTCACCACATAACAATCGTTATCTTAAATTAGTAATAACTGTTACTCTGATTAGCTCATCAGATTGGTTCGAAAATATTGTCCATAATTCAAACCATTAAGTTGAGCGTGTCTTTAGCAGCCTTAAGATGTTGTATCCTGGTTGACCCTCTAAAAGCAAGAATATGCCCCGAAGACAAGATCTGAATGCTGTCGAAAAGTTCGTAATAGCTGTGAATGTCTTAGTTGAACTTTGATGAATGGAGTTGAGGCATAACATGTTACGGTTGGTAACACTGACGTGAGACAAGCGGCTTATTCGTAAGACTGGGAGTAATCAATTGTGAAGGTAATAATTCGTTCTTGCTACAAAAGGATGAGCTGGCATCGGTTGTCTAACACGACAAGAGCATCACTGAGACACAGACTAAAAGGATTTAGGGAAGCTAAGCCATTAGAACCGAGTCTTGCTTGTAGTCAGGCGTGTAATTGTCCGCATGTTATCGTTGTTTTGCATCGATGTGTGTTGGTAATTGACTGATATTGGCAACCAAGTAATTATGCTGTAGTTTGTCAAATTGGTGATATGAAACAGCGAGAGAGGGAGAGAGGCAGATAGAGAGGGGGGGGGTGGATCGGAAAGCGAAATAGTATGGATGTACGCATCAATTATTATTTCATGTCGGTATGCCTGTATGATCGCACAAACTAGCACACACACACAAAGACATAAACAGACACAGACACTCACACAGACACATTCACGCAGACACACACAAAACACATACACACACAAATTCAGAATACAAATAGACAAAAAGGTAATATTGATTGGAATGATTTAACTTAATTATTGTTAAACCAACTCATTTCTCAACTTTTAATTAAGAATAATATTTTAATAATAATAATAATATAATATTAACTAGTTGTGGAATATCAGCAATTCACTTATAGCATACTAAATAATTCCCAGTAATATAGCCTGTGACGTCACTAATCCA
>JAODUP010003018.1:0-11262 GCA_025642065.1 Paralvinella palmiformis
AATACCTGTCTTCATATAGATCTTAAGGTTATCTAAATATATTACTAATTAAAGTAATGTAACAAGTAAAACAAGGCATTACCTTGAGAAGATTCCCCAGACACAGTGTTTGCCTCAATGAGTGAATGAATAGTTGAAGTTATGTGATGTAAGAATATTTTAACACGTGTTGGGTTTTTAATATTGACTTGGCTTACTAGCTAAAACGAAACGCTTTTAATTGTGTCAGAAATTGATTTCAGATATCGCCACTAACAGTAATTACTTACAGCGACACACAATTACTTTAAATAAGTAATTCCCCTGCCTGACTAACATTTCTTCTGACTTGGTAAATAGCTATAAATAAAAGCCTGGGATGTTGAGAGTTAAATTGTACATAGCTACAACGCATTGAATGTTTTAAATAATTCTCTATCTGTCTAAATCTGATTGTGTCTGTTGGGCTCCTCTATTTATGCCTTGTGTGTGTATTTTTCTATGTTTTTGTGTGTATCTGATGACATGTCAAAATCAGTTGACTAAACATCCAGCTTAAGCTAAGTGGTGATTCTTTAAAATTTTGGTATAATTGTAGTATTTGTCCTATCGTTTTATCGGATTATACTTTTTATTCAATATAACTGCTGAATCTTGTCATATCAGTTATATGGAGTATATATTTAAGACTATAATATCTCTACATCACTGTTTATATTTTATATTTTGAAGTTTCATTTATTATAAACAAATAAATCTGATCCGCGTGTACTAATTTTGCAAAATTTGTAACGACAATTATGATAAATATATCTGATAGCATGACAAAACTAGTTGTCTAAACATCCGTATATTATTTGGAATATATATACGAATGAACCCTAGTTTGTAGCTGTATTTGCATTTAACATGCTCTAACCTAGACTGAAAATTATGTCAATATATAAACAAGAATGGCGTTAACGGATCAATTTAAATTTCGTTGGGTCATTTGAACACTATATATTAATATACCGACTGAGAACAAGTGTATCATACATCGATCTCATTCATATTTGTATAATACTTTTCATTGATTCATTTTCTTATCAATAATTCAGCCTATATTTATCTGTTTAAAGTGGCTTTGACGGATGAATAATGATTATCGTTTAAATATTTCATTATATTTTAGATATATATTATATTGTGTATCATTGTATGACGCATTTGAATGGGGTAATACATTATTATTATTATTATTATTATTATTATTATTATTATTATTATTATTATTATTATTATTATTATTATTATTATTATCAATGTCATCATCAACTATTGCGTTATTAAGTATCGCTTCGATAATTTAATAAAATACGAGGAATGTTTGTTATGAGGTAATTTCGAGTCGAACTAATTTTCTTAATTCGAACGTAGGCAACCAAAGTCGATAGTAAACAAACATAAAGTATTTTTAATTAAGGAAGATGTCACAAGAAACCAAACTTGGACAAAAGAAACAAATATTTTTAACAAAATGCCTTACAATATTATTACAACACAATCAAGCATATCACGTAGATTAGTAAAACATGTCTACAATTCGTAACAGCAAGATCACCGTCATGTGATAATAAAAATCAGTGGCGAAAGAGTTTTATTAAAGAAGGTTTTTAATTAATATTTTCCAGAAGATAAATATTAATATATGATGAAATAAAGATTTAAAAAAAGATTAATGTAGTTTTAATACACTGTGACATAATTTGTGTCCCCTCGTACATATCATACTTATATTCATTCTTATATTTGGATTATATGAATGCCAGGTTCGCTGATGAATTCTTCATGTAGATATTATAATTACTAAGAAGCGATTGGATTATTCTTATTAATGTTAAACTCTATAACTGGATAGTACATATAGTTCGGGCAACACTGGAAGCATATTAAACCATATAGGTACTACCACAAGCTAATTATGTAATGAATGTAGCTTCTATAAATATTATTTAACATTTGGGCTATGTTGTCAGAGTTCTAGTAAGTTTAAATGTTTTCGTACGATACAAAAGAATTGTTTATCAAATATTGGCTTTTCTGAACTCATAGGAAATCATCTTTCTCGTTTTGTCATGACCAAATATACAAACTTCAATGTGTTGTGCACTCATATTTCAATCAGACTATATGCATAGTTACATACCTGGGAATTAAAAGTAACCAACCCTGTCATATCTGAGGCTTCGTGTGTCGGACTCATTAAGCAAAGTGGGTATCAATGAATTAATTCATAATACCAACAACCAGATGGGCATATTAACACAACCTCTATAAATATATTAGTATCACTGTACGACAACATTATCGACAACAGAAATCACAGAAAATATTTACTGTATGATCACTATGTGTGAGTAATAAAGTTATAAAATTATGTTTAATTTAATTTATAATATAAATACAAATCGGTGTAGTGACATATCTGATTATGATTTATGCTATTATGCACCGTATTAATACAGCAGGGAACTATCATAACATCATTTATGTTCTTAAGATATAACCAAAACTAAGACATAAACAGTTAAAGAATTTATTGTAATTTCTTTTTACTAGGCGTACACATTGAGTGATAATTAATTAGACACTGATATATACATTATATGCCATTTATTAAAGTTGTTTGTTACATGTAGCCATTTTATCTTAGTGTAAATTATCCACCAATGTTTGTATCTGAGGAGATAAGGGTTCATGTCTCTCAAAGAGTGAGATTATATGTTGATGTAAAGTTATTTCATCGTGTTTTAATATTATCAGAGGGATGCATATATCAGCTAATCTCAGACAATGTTTGCAAGAATGCCATAGAGGGCTGGCCAAGTGGTAGATCTTGTCATCATGGCTGAAGATGAAAGTTTTACTAAGGCTGTGTCCGTATTTATCATGCTGTCTTATCATTTGCATACTGTGTCAGTTAAATGTATGTTTTGAAACGATTACAGGACGAAAACAAGTCTGTTTTTCATTGAGGATCTGTACCATGAATCAGCCGAATGTTATTGATGCAAGAAATGAAACGTGATAGAAGGACACTCGAACGATTATGGACTAAGACAAGACTCGTGATACATGAAAATATTTATCATAAACCTAGGATCCGAGTGGATGAACACATCGATCTTATTAAAAGAGCGTACTACAATGATACAATAGTACAGTTTAGTGCAGGCCAGCCTCTTTCAAGTTAATGGACAGTTTTCTATATCGTATATCGGTTGTCTTTCTAACTCGCACCCCGAATCAGGACGTGGCATAAACATTTGACGCGTTCATTTGTGACAAAATAGCATACAATTATAAATGAATGAAAGTTCATATCACACTATAAGCGAAAATACACTGTTGCTGAAACAGATGAAATCCCAAATATAGTTACTCAGGAACATATGCGAAAGGTTGTACAAAGATCGTGATGGGGAAGATGGGACAGCCGGATATTTGTAAATTATAATTTTGACCGTTATATTTGAAATGAACAAATGTCGGAAAGTGATCGCATCTACATAGATCTTCATGAACTTCCCAATAGATATCTAAGAACAATGATGGTAAGCATTATCTATTAAAGAAACATTACCAGTTGATGGATGAATATAAGTGGGTTGTCCGTCATTTAACAGACAGTACTGATGTAGTGCAATAAAGTATTCTATTTTTCTACCCTATTCATTGAGATCTTTACATCCCTATAACATATTGTCAGCATTCTTGTCTCCAACTTACATATACGGCGAAGGAAGCTGGCCAGTGAGAGAAAATAGCCAGAGCCTTTGCCTGCAAAGTGTATTTAAATTAACTTATCAATTTGGGATATTTGTTCTGACTAACATAGCTGCGCTACCAATGGGTTTACCATTGATCGCTTGGGAATAATTATTATATGTAGAATATCTACGAACGTCTATTTCTTTTGTTTGGTCTATATATGTTTCTTGTTGTCAGATTGCTATGGGGTTATATTCCTGCATAAATTGTTTTATTTCTTCTACATTTCGCTGAAAATCTCTACAATTCCAATTTATTATTGTGTCATTTGTGGTGGCTTAGTTTTGAGCGATATCTGGTTCAGTTGATGAACACCCTCTAGATCTCTTTCTTCGTTATTCAGTATATCTTTCAAGATATTAAACCCGTTGTGTTCAGCAACAGGGTTATTTGAACCCTTTTTGGGGCATATTTAATGGATTATTTTATTTTTTGGGTTATATTCAACGACAGGTTTTTGTTTTGTAACTATTGTTTTAGTTTGGGTTATTTCAGTAATTTTTAGATTCTTTTGGTTTGACTTTTATTCTATTATATATATATATATATATATATATATATATATATATATTTAATAATAATAATAATGTAAATTTAAGAGAATACACTTCCAGGAGCCATTAAAAGGTTTTGTTCAAATAATATACAAGATAATAATACGATATGGAACATAATAAACATAGTGAGCTCTATCTGTTAGATTTTTGTTTTGATGGAGTGTTTAAAGCTCCCATAGTTTGTTACACATGTATTTTAATACGCACGAATTATTAGGTGTGGTGTATTTCTGTACACTTGTAAAATCTTGTAAGTATTATTTTTAAATTCGAAATAATGTTTTATACTTCTATTTAATCCTAATATCTTAGTTTTTCATATAAGATATGACATTTTAGTGAGATATGAATCACAATAATATCCTTAAATAATATAAAGCTGAACATCTTATTTGTTGAATATTTCCGGAAATAATCGGGATCTGAAACGACCAGTAATCTCTTCTAAGGAACTGCTCTATAGTATGAAAACACTATGACATTTTGTCAAATCTAAATGGTAAAACAAATCCCATGGGAAATCAATGTTTCATATACGAACAGAATAGTGTAAAACGTGTAAAGACTGTGATTATGAATTGTATGTTCTACGTTTTTTATAAGAAAATCGTAAATAATATTGTCGAATATTTGCTGAATTTTAAACGTTGTTAGGCAAATGAAGTTATTATGTACAACATAACAAATAATACATGTCATAGCATCTGTTGGAGTGAAGCATTCTGTAAGCGCAGGTTTAATATGGTTTCCACTCAAGACCTACATGTTCTTAGCCTCATCTACCATATATTCCACTACCAGAATGTCATGATTATTTGGAGATGACTCCACTATGAATAATGTTTAAAATATTTATGAAAGTATATTCTGAGGCTATTTGCAATATTTTACGTCAGATTCTTGAATGAGCCATCTGTAGAAGAAATTCATTACGGTAGCTATTTGATTTCCTCAACACGGTTATGTTTCACGTACTATTTTAATAACCTAATATTGAAATAGCCTTAGAATATAGTACATAATTGTATTCCCATTGATCTCAAATAATTTGTTTTGTATTGTTTGAACAATAGGATTCATTCCACAGTAACAGCATTTAGCAATATACAAGTGTAAGAAGATTAAGATAAGATTTAAAAAACATGACATAAATTCTAGATAAAATGTAAGAAATAAAGTAGAATTGGATTACAGCGACGTTGATTAGACAACTGGTATTTAAGAAATTCTCTGTATTTATAATAATACCATAGACAGAAGGACTAACTATTTCTGGCAAAGTAAATATTTTAGACAAATGTACTTAAGGAGGCTTTTACAACAATTATCGCTATCGTCATAGGTAGTAGAATTATAACTAGATTTAATTATATGTACTAATATCTATGCTTTGTTTCCAATTATAACTGCATTATATATATATATATATATATATATATATATATATATATATATATATATATATATTATTTTCTATTTAGATAGTGGCAATTTGGTCACAATTCTTTAAGAATTATAAAGAATTATAAATATCACAAAACGCTAAGCGAATGTTGTTATTATATTACCATAACACACACACACATACACACACACACACACACACACACACACACACACACACACACACACACACACACACACATACACACACAGACAGACAGACATACAGACAGACAGATATAAATAATATATGTGGGTGTTTCATTATATACTAAGAGCCTTCAACTTACTCATTTTCACACACCCTATTCACGTTTACCACGAACTAACCTACACAAACATGATTAACTAGGTATTCTTTCATTTTACAGGACGTATCATCATCAGGACATATTTAGCAAATGTTTTGTAATGCCATGGATTTGCCCACGTTATCCCCTTGCCTGATGGTTTCTTCGGCTTCTTTGTAAACTCACACGTGAGGCACACATGAAAACAATTATTGTACCACCAAGGTGCATCTTGTTGTGCGGCACAGTTGGTAACATTTGTCTGGTCGTTATCACGGGATGCACTACTAAACATCGAGCCGTCGCGATAAGAAAAACTGTCTCCTGAAAAAAGAGAAGAACGTCAAAATGTAGGATTATAGACACGAGAAATGACTTTAAAGTATCCTCCAATCTCAGGTAAGGAAATTATATTACAACTAATCAGGTATAATGAACTCACCTGCTGTGCTGTCCGGCACATATTTATTAATTGTAATTTAATAAAGCCCCCCACTAAAATTTAAAACCTGTACAAAAAAATTTTAATTTTAAATTCCCCAAATAATGTCTTAAAAACCCTGTAATGTTTTAAAAAGATAATAATTTTTTATCGGAAACGACCTTAAATGGTGTGTTTTTAGAAGAGATTTAAAAATTTTCCCAAGAACGACGAATTTCTAATATTTGCCGGCAACTTATTCCACAAAGGGGGGCTGCAACACTAAACCACAATCACCATATGACTTGACCCGAGACACTGGCACCTGCAATAGTATCTGACTGGATGACCTGAGTTTTCGGGATGACTTTCTAATGGAAACCGTTCACACAGGTATTCTGGTGCCATATCATTAATAGTTTATAAGTTATTAACAGAATCTTAAAATGGATACCTGTCTAACAGGTACCCAAAGTAGTTTTTGAAAAATTTGGGGGTAATATGATCATATTTTCAGATTTGTTACAATGCAGGCACTATTCTGAATTCGCTGAAGGCGTTAATTTATAATCAGATATGCCATATAACAGGGGTTACAATAGTCTATACGAGATGAACAAAGGATGAACTACAGTTAAAAGTGATTCTTGTGTCAAGAATGCTTTTAAACAGTGGATGTTCTTAAGAGGGGGGCAGCTCGGCATACGTGTGACATGTTCATGCATGTTAATACATTGGTAAAAATAACCCTAGATTTTTTTAATTAGGGGTAATCGAAGATGCACCCATCTGTAATGCGGGTGTCTTTAGGGTTTAACACAATGTGGTGATGCCAAATATAAAATATTTGTTTTATTATCATTTAGTTTTAGAAGATTTTGAGTCATCCATAGCCATTAATACAATGTTCAAATTTTTAAGGGAAAGGGGAAAATTTAACTCATTGTCAGGATCCATGATATATACAGCTGTGTGTCATCAGCATACAAATTTTAACCCATATCCTGCCAATGATCCCAAGAGGGGGGGTTTAAAATTGTGAAAACCAGAGGCCCAAAGAACTGAACCCTGTGGTACCCAGATAAAAAAAACTGAATGTCAGATAAAATACCATGAACAGACACTCTCTGGGAGCGTTTTTCCCAGATAGGATCTAAACCATTCAAGTACTCTACCTGACAGACCAAACATGTCTTTTAACCTAGAGAAAAGTACATTATGGTAACTGTATCAAATGCAGCAGACAGGTCCAGAAGAACAGTATTACTGGCTTACCTTGATCAATTGACATCATAATATCATTTTCACCGAACCAAGGCTGTTTAGTGCTGTGACCACTTTTATAGGCAGACTGTAGTGATTCATTAAGGTTATTAGTTTAAAATTTTTGGAAAAGAACTCCCTTTTTCTATAATTTTAGATAAAAATGTAAATTTGAAACGGTCTGTAATTGTTTAGAATATTACAGTCCAAGTGTGGTTTTTATTAAGGGTTTTTACAAGGGCAGCTTTCATGGATTTTGGGGAAAAAAGAGATAATTTTAAACTATATTTGTAATTGGGTTTATCAGAACATCCAGAAATCTTTAAAAGCCATGTAGGCATAGGGTCAACTGCAAAAAAGCATTAGATGACTTTTTTAGCAACTGTCTGATATCAGTCTCTGAAAAAGGGTCAAATGTATCCATCATGGATATCAGGACTCTTCTTGGGGTCCCCGGGTAAAGGGGTGGACTGGAACCCCTATGTATTTTTATTTTTTTACAGAAAATTATTAAAACAATGGGCCCTATCTTTATCTGAGTTGATATTATTTGGGAGGACAGTTTATTTTTTGAATACTTTATTCACAACATGAAAAAACCCTTTTATTTCCCCTTTGGGTCTTTGATCTTTCTATTATAGTATTCGGATTTAGCAGAGGCAAGGGTTTTTTAACAAAATTTTACTGACCTTGAACATTTCAAAATGAACACACAAACTGGTCTGATCCCACAGCCCTCACAATACCTTCTTGTCTCTTTGCAGCCTGTATTTCTTATTATACCATGGAAGCATTGGTCTCTTGGCATTTCCTTTGTCCTTAAAGGTGCATGTTGATCTACAATGTCTCTCAATGTATTTTCATGAGATCCAAGATGATCCCATCATGGTGGATCCCAAAACCCAAAAAGAGCAGATCAGCAAAAAAAGCCTCCTTGTCAATTGACTTTATCTTCTTAAAATTTTCTTTAGATGAAACAGTTGTTTCTGTAAAAATACATTTAAAGTCAACGGGAAAAGATCAGACAGCATGGAAAAACAGACACACCTTTTAAACAAATTGCATCATCACGGGGGATGACAAGTCTAAGTTGACCCTGTCTGTTGCCTTGGACATCTGCCTGAGATTGGGAAAAAATGTCCCAGTTTTTGGGATCTATTCCTCGGGAAACCCCAAAGTATATTAAATACCTAAGATCAACAGAGCCACTGTTGGTAGCAAAAGAGTCAACAAAATTCCAAAATTTTAAGAAATCTGCTGCTTTCAGGCCATTTTTTTTTAGTGGGGTGTAATCGGTAGATAATAGCTACACGAACACTTATCCCCCCCGATATAAAAATCAGTTGGTAATTTTCAAAAGACTTAGCCTGAAAACGCAAATGGGTTTCACCTTAAAGAATCACGGAGAAGAATGCCGACTCCCCACCTTTTTTTTGAATCCGAGCTGCATGGTGGAATGAATATCCCCGGAGTCACATCACCAACAAATTTTTGGTCTGAAACATTACCAGTCAGCCAAGTCTCTGTTATGACAAAGCACAAGATCCATATCCTTAACAAATCAGATATTTCATCAGATTTATTACAGATCGACTGACATTAATAAGACCAATACTTACATTTTGTACACTGTGCCCTTTTATGGTGTTATTGGCACAGTGATCAAATTACTGGGATCAGACCCCAAACTCTTTGGATGTTTTTCCCCTACGTGGGCGCATCGCTAAACAAATGGTATTAACCATAGGGTTAATGCAAGCAATGATCTCTACTATAATTCATTATAATTATAGAAATAAAATAAGTGAAAAATTTAAATAAAAAAAAAAAATAAAACAAAACATACACAAGCAAAAACCGATTCTTATGGGAAAACTGGAGCGGGGGATAATATAGGGCGTCAAATGAGCAGTTAAAAGAAAATACAAGAAATACAAAAAAACTAAATATAATCAATTTATATTAATCTAAATTAAATTATAACAAAATGCAAAATACCCCATTTCAGGTGAATTACAATACAACTATCCAGAAATAATCCCGGTGCTTCCGGCACATATCCGGTTACGTGTAGTGTAATTATCGGATTCAGCGCCAACTGAAAAATTACTGTACTCGGCATAAATAAATTTGTCTTCAAATGATTTCAGTTCTACCCTAAATAAATATGTTCGTCCATCGGTAGTTAGCTTGTGTATTATTGTATTACCTGTTGTATATAGAAAAGTATGAATTAATGAATAAATGGAACTTTTCCTAGCATATATTTAATCAATTCCTTTTCGACTTATATTAAATTTAATAAGAAAACACACAAATAACAACTACACCATCAATTACAAACTAATATTACCATTAATGACAACGTTTAAATATAATACTGATATAATGAATTGCTTTGACTGTTGGAATTCTCACTAGCTTATTTTCTGGGATATAGTGAGTTACAGTGAGTTAATTAACTTATTTATGGCGAATAATTCCGTTTGTGGCGAGAATTAGATTAGTTCTTAAGAAATATATTTATGGAATAAACACAGAATTTCCAATAATAAACATAACATAATTACCAGCCCAAAACTCTTTAGTTAGAGATCCAAAACCATTTTTGTAATCGTCTCATTCTCTGGAGAAATCTTCCGACCCATCAAAGCGTCTCATCAGTACCTATTCAGGTATTACATAAATGAACACATGAAGTTATTGGAATAGTAAGGTTCTTATGATGCTAAACGCATAAGCACATAAGCATTAAAGTTAATGACTAATATTAAATAGAAGTACTAATGATCATCCATAACTTACTGTCCATCCACCACCATTGGTTGTCACAATAAACGGTCAGAGGTGTATCAAAATTTTGTGGATGGACCTGATACACACCATTACGCTCTTCATGAATATCTGAACATCCAAAGTAAACTGCAGTAAAAATATGAATTATATTTTAGGAGATATTACAGTTTAAAGATGATGAGTAATATCTAGTTATTAGACTTCAGTGACGATCAAAAGTTTCAGATATTGTTTCAACATTCTAAGTAAAATGTGCAAGTGAAATTAATATCTCAAAGAAAGCCTAATTAGAATATTTTACGCAATAATTACAGAAAAGGCATTATTAGAAACACGTGAGTATTTGATTTAATCTTGCTGAAATTGGTAAAATAGTTTCAACACCAGAAGCATAACGACGAAGGAAATCCAGAAGTGCTACAAGAGGAAGGTTGCCCTTGTCGCCATCAAGAAGAATATGTTTATTATAACATTTATACTGATTAACAAATAATAATATGAAATATCTAATCTAATCTAAAAAATCTATTTTTGCAAAATGCCTTTTATTTATAGCCATTGTAACAACTAATCTGTGATACTTAGAAACGAAAAACAATATGATGATGTGAGAAATGAAAGCTAATTGCTCTACTATTGCGTGACGTAGTAAAACTAGTTTAGCAGTGAAGTATTTAGTAATCAGTGGGTTTACTCGGTT
>JAODUP010000302.1:0-7500 GCA_025642065.1 Paralvinella palmiformis
CAAGCTGCCCTGTTTAGACCATATTATATATATATATATATATATATATATATATAATTGTATATTATAAATACATTATGATTATTTAATCTTTTACGAAAACCAACGTTATGACTTCATTCATCTTCTGGCTAAAGGTAATGTTAGAATGTTAGAATATTATTTACGTAAACTCACAGACTTGACGATGTAAATCCAATCAGAATATTTGCTATCTTTGACCAAAACATCACCTCGTCTGTAAAGTATAAAAGGTTGCATGTGCTCGTTTGTTGTGTGTGTGTTGTTGTGTTCTGGATGATAATGATAAATAAAGTTGATTATTTACCGAAAATAATGGAATATACACTCATCTGGACTATGAATCTTTTTATTATCGGCCATCCTTGTAAGAAACTGATATTCCTGAGAGTGAAAAAATCATCATCTGTTTATTTGTGTTTTTTTTGTGTGTTTTTTTTTTTTTCCCTCTCTCTCTCTCTCTGTGGTTGTGTGTGTGTCTGTCTGTCTCTCTCCCTATATATATATATATATATATATATATATATATTTTTTTCCCCCTCTTTTTTTCTTTTCTCCCCCCTTTTTTTTTTTGGGTTTTTTTCTTCTTCTCTCTCTCTCTCTCTGTGGGTGTTGTGTTTTGCTTTCCTCCTATATATATATATATATATATATATTTTTGTATCTCTCTCTCTCTCTCTCTCCCCCCGTGTTGTAAAAGAAAAAATTCCTTTAAGTGTAGGATAGTCATTAACCACATTCCTTTATTATCTATTTCCCATACTAAATGTTTTACTTTACCTGATGAACTGATTGTGGTCAGGATCATTGATGTTTTTTGCTCCTCCTGACATAAATATTTGATGGAAATCCTGAAAACACATATATACACATATATAGACACACATACACATATATAGACACACGCACGCATAACCACATAAATCAAAAACCAAAACAACCCCACCAACACACACACACACACATATATATATATATATATATATATATACTTGCATATACACCCGCGCGCGCACACACATACATACATATACATGCAACTATTTTTGGTATGTCTCTAGTCAGTGAGAACGAAGGTGGGCTGATATTGTTTTTTTTTTGGTATTTATTTTGTTATCCAATATAATATTTCACATTATACAGCAGTAGTATATTTAGTGATATAATAGTATATATAGGGAAAATATCACTTCATATCATAAAGCTATTGTATATTCCTAGTCCTAATAACGTTTTGAGAGAGGCCTCTCTGTATGTCAAATAGGCACATCCTACAGTTGTAATGACTATAACAAGTAGTCAAGCTCGACTCAGTAATAGGAACATCCGAAGCAGTCGGATACTGTTAAACTCTAACGGTTTAGATGGGAAAATATAGCACTGGTGGCACCCGATCCCGGAGAGCTCCGTTCATCTGGTGTTCATTTGTTGTCTGTCCCCAAGGTTAAAACTCATACTGGGACTCGTGTTTTTGTCCCTACTCTTTGGAATTCACTGTCTGAACATGTTTATTCATCAAATAGCACAGTTTCTTTCCGTCATCATTTGAAAACTCACATTTTCGGACTTATTCCTCCTAAGTTTTCACTACATCTGATCATTTGTTGGAGAATTTTGTGTTGTATCTTTACAATGAGATTATCCGACCCCTGTACAAGGTGCACCACTGAGCTTGATTCTTTTTGAGGATTTTGGCGCTGTAGAAGTTTATTATTATTATTATTATTATTATTATTATTATTATTAATAGGTTTAGTGATAACAATTGATAGATTTTTGTTTGTATAAATTTGTAGAAGTTTAGGTTTTTCATGGACATATAAATTATCGCATTTTGAGCTGGTGTTATCACGTGTGTGTGTGTGTGTGTGTGTGTGTGTGTGTGTCTGTCTGTCTGTCTGTCTGTTTTCATGTGCCTTTATATATATATATATATATATATATATATATATATATATATATATATATATATATATATATATATATATATATATATATTTTCTGTTTGTCTGTTTGTCTCTGTCTGTCTAAGACACCTTTTACTAGTACCAAAGAGTTGAAGCCTATATCGTTCTAGATTACTCGTAGCACCAAAGTGAGACAGTTATGTCGTTGTTATGACATCATGTGACAGTGCTATTTTTAGTATCGCCATGTGTTATTAATATTTATGTTATTCTTCCGTTACGGAGTCATGTAAGACGACCTTCTGTTGATTTATTCAATAAATGTTTGATTGATTAATAAAGAATTAAGAATTAATGGATTGTTTTGGAAAAGTATTGAACGTTTGGCTATTAGAGATCCTACTCGTGATCCGGTAGTTATATCGGTTAATTGGTATTCTGGTATTCTGGATCACAGATCATATGGATCTCACCGATGGACGACTTTAGCTTATTTTTCAACATATACAATGACTCAAAATGTGGAAAGTTAATCGAGACTAAGTAATAAAGTAAATATACGAGAAAGCTTTTGATTCCGTGGAAACTCATTCGGTTCTAGAAGCATCGCAGGAACAAGGAATCAACAACAACTACATCAAATTAATAAGAGACACAGATAACTCCACAACAGTTTGTCTGCGCAAAGATAGCAACAAAATAAAGATAAAGAAGGGAGTCGGACAAGGAGACACCATGTCACCAAAGTTATTCATAGCCTGCTTGGAGAAAATCTTTAGGATCATAGACTGGAGAAAAAAGGGTATTAATATTAATGGAGAGAAACTCAAGCCATCTAGGATTTGCAGATGATATAATAATAATAGCTCGGGCTGTAAGGGACATTGGAGTAATGCTCCAAGAGCTGGACAAGTCAAGCAGGAAATGTATATGTAAATGGAATCCAACTTGATCAAGTAGAAGATTATGCTTTATCTAGGTCAACCTTTTACATTAATAGAGAAAAACCAAGACGACGAAATAAGAAGAAGGATCAAAACAGGATGGCGGGCATTTGGAAGACACATCACAATTATGAAGGGTACACGATCAACGTGCTTAAAAAGAAAGGACTTCAACCAGTGTATCATTCCAGCAATGACATATGGAGCAGAGACCTGGATATTAACAACAAAATGGAAAAGAAATTGTCTGCAACACAACAGAACATGGAACCAAACATGCTCAACATCACTTATAAAGACCGAAAAACTAACAATTGGGTGAGGGACCAAACTAAACTTATGGGCATTACGGAAATTATTAAAAACAGGAAATGGACATAGGCAGGTCATATCAGCCGCAGAACGGATACTAGATGGAGTGCAGCACTGACGACAGTTTGGACACCAATGGATGGTAAAATAAATTGAGAAAGTCAACGAAAAAGGTGGAGAGATGAACTGCAATAGGACTGGGGTAATATATACTGCAAGAAACTGAATCCTTTGGAGGCAACATGGTAAGGCTTTCGTCCTGCAGTGGACTGATAATGTGTGAAGATGAAATAATGAAAAATTATTATTATTATTATTATTATTATTATTAATTATTATTATTGCTACTACTACTACTGCTGCTACTACTACTACTACTAATATTCTTACATGGCTGAAGATGAATGAATGAGGATTATATTTTAAGTCTGAATAAATCGTAGTATTTCCTCAGAATTGAACCGATATTTCGTTCTAGATTAGCAACAATCACCTTGTGTAGTATTATTTCATGTTGATCATTCGGTCACATCTTTATCTAGGCTGAGAACTGTGTCATAGAGGATTGTACGAATTGGACACGAGTCAGTGTGAGATGGCACTAATTTATGAAAGAGCCCAGCCATTATTATATAATCAGCGTCTAAATATTAAAGATTCTCTGTTTTGTTGTCTATTTTACCAAGGAAAATAATCTCTTATTATAAATTATATACGAGAAAAAAAAAACTTAGAATTTATATTGAAAGATAGTCAATTACAAAATATTGTCTCTGAACTTCTTACTAATCTTCTAAAACATACTTAATTACTTCTGGTCATTATATATATATATATATATAATATGGTGTGTGGTTAAATCTTACAGAAAGGGGTAGATTAATTAGATAATTTCTCTTTACTGGAACCAATAATGTTAATTTATGTGCATTCTTCTTGTACGTTAAATGTAATCTTAGTTAAAATCAGATTATTGTTTTTTTTGTTTTGGTACCTATTCGCCATCGACCGAAAAGACACCCAGACAAAATATTAATGTATAAATTAATGGATACAGGCGTGTGCTCGCTCGCGCGCACACGCACGCGCACATAAATACACACACACACACACACACACACACACACAACACATACCTCCACATCAATAGTCAGTAGCTCTACAGGTTCCTTAGCGATAACAGTAGACTGACGAGTTGTTCTATGGATAATGGCTAACTCCTGGTTATGATGATGATGATAATAATAATAATAATAATAATATTAATAATAATAACTATACTATAACTACTACTACTACTACTACTACTAATAATAATAATAATGTAGGGAAAATTTTATAATCTAAAAGTTTTTTTTGTTGTATGAAACATCACACAGTCCAGACCATACCAAGATTCGATCTCACGTGTTAAATGCCTGGACTGCGATTTGTTGCTAAACTTGCCATGAGAGCACCGAAATAGAGTGATAGTTCTAGATATGAAATGTCGTCGTTTTTTAGCCATCTTGGTCCATATGACAGGTTAATTAGGGCAATTAATGCCCGAAGGTAATAAGGTAAAATGAAAAATGAAACATCATTTAGACATAACTAGGCCGAATTATGAACCCTGGTATTAGGGTCTTTGACTAACAACACTACCGGCTCGACTATGAACTATAAGCTATATATATATATATATATATATATATATATATATAATATATATATATATATATATATATATATATATATATATATAAAAAATATATTTAATACTGGCCACAAGTGATGAGTAGTTGGACACTGTGATTGTTATATTAAATTATATATATATATATATATATATATATATATATATATATATATAGAGAGAGAGAGAGAGAGAGAGAGAGAGAGGGGGGGGTCTACCCCTTTCTGTAAGATTTAATCACACACCATATTTTACAGTTGGTACAGAGTCTGGATGATTATCTCTAACTCAAGTTTCTGTAACCTAGACGACCACGGTAGATAACTTTGTTTACATGTAAGACATGTACTTACACCAAAAGCTGTACCCCGGTGTAAGTAGGCCGTAGGTTTGGGTATTTTGGTTTTATCATCACATACCATTACCACGACTGAAAAAAAAACGTCGAAAAAAATGTTATTATGGAATTATAGTTTGTCATAAATCCGGGAACAGAAAGAAGGATCAGAAGGAAATGGGAGGAGGAGTCTTGCCTGATCCAGATAATATGATGTAGAAATTTATAGCTTTATGACCTTGTCGCACGATTACACGCTTTCCTTCGTACCTGAGGATCACATAATGGTATATATATATATATATATATATATATATATATATATATATATATCCGTTTCAATATATACAGAATAAATGTGACTGTGTATTTGCACCAAGCACAACACACACGCGCACACACCACACTTAAAACAACACACAAAGACAGACTCGTGCACACACACACACACACACACACACACACACACACACACACACACACACACATATCTATTTGTTCATTTAATTTCTTTCTACAAACATTCTATGTATATATATATATTCTACTTACTGCTCATACATGGCCACTTTAACTAAACTCTTCTGCATCCGTACGGGATATTCGGCATATATTGGGATATTTCGTAGAGCTATTTGAGCCTAGTTATATATATATATATATATATATATATATATATATATATATATATACACTATTCATCACATGGTAAATAATATGATAAAATTCAAGTGATGTATATATGCGGAGCAGCTAAGTCTCTTTAGATGAAGCAATAAAAACAGACGATGTTTACAATTAATTAGCGAAACAGAGACAATTCTGGTACAAGAATTGTTTACGAATTTGAAGTTTTTAAATTCGCGAATCAACTTCATCAAAACCTTTAGATCCGTCATCGATTATAATCTTTTCGTCACTGATCGGATGTCGGATGTTGTTACAATCAAGTGACATCTTCTAGACAGTCAATAAATGGAGGATTTTGATGTTAACATTCTGCCGATGTTACAGAATCTCTGAATCGTTACAGATTGTTGACTACTTGAGAAATTTAATATATTATAATTACCAAAACAATTGTCTCTAATTTTGTTATTCGTTGAATAACAATATTCTGAAATTTGTTGATTTAAGCCATTGTCAATTAATAAACTGTGACATATGTTCAATATGTTTTTTTATAAGTTATATATATATATATATATATATATATATATGGGTGTGTATGACTCCGTGTGTGTATTCTTTATTTTAACTCTTATAATTATTTATAATCATCTCGTCAAAAGAAATAAAATACGAAATAAAACAAATGCTGTTTATAAACGAAAGGTAGATTACAATATTTATAACTAGTGATGAAGTAGTTTATTGTAACAACAACTCGACTATTGGGAGATTGTCGGGTCTACTGATTCACAACTAACATATACCTGTATAACCCCCCCCCTCTCTCTCTCTCTCTTTCTCTCCTCAGTATGTCGTATAGTTTATCTGTCAATCATATCATCATCAGCTATTAGTAACTATCTTATCTAACTGTCTCTGTACTTACATAATATAACTCAGTTTCTGTCCTCAATGAAGGATGTTTACATAGAAGAGATCGTGTCTCCTCAGCTATTCTTAGCTGTTAATAAAATTAAAAATAATAATAATAATAATAATAATAATAATACAAAATAATAATAATACACACATATTCCAGCCGTTCAATCACTGACAGACTCTCTATAAACTATTTACCCTTTTGTCAGCCTTAAATTTGTTTGGATCAAATAACAAATCATTCTGATCGAACTTTGTGACGTAATCTCTGAAGTGTAGTCCTTTTATATGTGGAGCGATTACGTCATAAATATTATTCCTTTGAACAAAACATAATTATGATGTAAGTACGAACAAAGACGATAACTTCGCGTGTACTAAATTAGATAAATATATCCCTAATATCATCCTAGTGATGATGATGATGGTGATGAGGTGATGAGGTGAGGTGATGATGATGATGATGTTATTTTACATGGCTGGCCACCTCGTATGGGGGAGATGCATATGGTCTTTAATTTAGAGCTTCTTCACGGGAACAAATTTTGAATTTACAATATATGATATATTGTTTGGAGAACACCTTATCAGTTACCTGGCTGGATGAAAAACTCCTCTCGCGTTAGTGCCATGGCCGGGATTCGAACCTCCGACCTCCCGTACAACATGACCATAACTATAAGTGAGTCCACGATGATGATGATGATGATGATGATAATAATGATGATAATGCTGGTAATGATCACGATAATA
>JAODUP010000302.1:17500-20000 GCA_025642065.1 Paralvinella palmiformis
ATCTGATTGGCACTTTTCTTTCAGTTTTATTTAAATAATACTTTTGTATTAAATATCATTATTTACATTAATCGTCTTTGTTGAAGCAAAGCATATGTTACTCGTATATGATTCTCATAAATTTAATAATTTAATTTTCGGTTCAGTTTGACAACAGAACGTGTATGTTTTACACGTTCTCGGGTTTGAAGCGACGCAATGTTCAAATTGACGATCATAACGTTCAGCATATAAGCCTATGTATAATTCGCATCAAGTCTGGACGTTGGTTACGTTATGACAGTTCTCATCATTTAATCGATCTCAGATTATTTCATATATTTATTGATTACCCTAGATGACATCCAATGCTATAACTCATCCTGGAAAAAGTAAGAGACAACAGGAATACAACATGTAAATCCTTGGAATATTTATATAATTATATGTATAGTAAGAAACTTGTAAATAAGCAAATATATATATATATATATATATATATATGTGTGTGTGTGTGTATATGTTTTGATTGCTTAAATCACATTTCTCTTACTAATACTAAATCATGTTTAAAATTATAGTTTGCGTATGAAAGAATGTTTGTAATTTAGTTTCGAAATAATGAAGATTGTATGATTTTGGAACACTTTACTGGGTACGCATCCACGAGTGTATGTGTCTTAATGGGTGATGCATCATATATATATATATATATATATATATATATATATATGACGCATTTATGTATATGTGCAAATGTTCATTTAAGAGTAAATATGTGTATGCTTAAATCCATAAAGATATGCAACTGGGACCATATGAATAAATACATGTGCATGTACATATTGGTGGCTATATGTGTGTGTATGTGTATATATTTAAATGTGTGTGAATGAGTAAGTGAATGAGTGAGTGAGTGAGTGTGTGAGTGTTTTTTATAGTCTCGTCTTCGGTCACATATAATACGTATGACCCAATGGCGAGTCCCATAAAGACAGGTTCGATTCAGATCCTGGGACAGGGATGTGCTTCAGAAATGGGCGCATATGTAGCCGTGAATATGTTAATATATGTGTGTATATGTGGATCTATTGGGAAGATATGATTATCTACATGTGTACGTAAGTGAGCTGTCAAAAAAAGTACTGCAATTACCTTATTGTACCAATCTGGAATACCATCACCGTCCGTATCCATAGTGTCTGGATCTTCATTATCGGGAATACCATCACCATTATCATCATCGTCGTCAACATCAGGGATACCATCATTATCATCATCATCGTCTAACAGATCCGGAATGCCATCACCGTCCGTATCCCGACGATCGGGATCTTCTGTGTCTGGAATACCGTCACCATCAGCGTCGTCGTTGTCGTCGTCGTCAGTGGCATCGGGGATTCCATCTTTGTCAGTGTCTCTGTAATCCGGATCAATCTTATCCGGAATGCCGTCGCCGTCGGCATCATCATCATATATATCCGGAATACCATCACCATCAGTATCTTTCAGATTCTTAGTTATATCAGTATCCATGTAATCTGGGATCCCATCACCGTCGGCGTCGTCGTCATCAATGTCCGGAATTCCATCGTTGTCATCATCATCATCGTATATATCTGGGATACCATCACCATCAGTGTCACGCAAATCCGGATCCAAGTGATCCGGAATACCATCACCATCATCGTCATCATCTTCGTCATCTGGAATTCCATCATTATCATCATCGTCGTCGTATATATCTGGAATACCGTCCCCATCAGTATCACGCAAATCTGGATCAAAATGATCCGGAATACCATCATTGTCATCGTCATTATCCAGGTTATCTGGGATGCCATCACCATCAGTGTCACGCGTATCTGGATCTAAGTGATCCGGAATACCATCTCCGTCATCATCATCATCTTCATCATCTGGAATGCCATCGTTGTCATCATCATCGTCGTATATATCTGGGATACCATCACCATCAGTGTCACGCAAATCCGGATCCAAGTGATCCGGAATACCATCACCATCATCGTCATCATCTTCGTCATCTGGAATTCCATCATTATCATCATCGTCGTCGTATATATCTGGAATACCGTCCCCATCAGTATCACGCAAATCTGGATCAAAATGATCCGGAATACCATCATTGTCATCGTCATTATCCAGGCTATCTGGGATGCCATCACCATCAGTGTCACGCGTATCTGGATCTAAGTGATCCGGAATACCATCTCCGTCATCATCATCATCTTCATCATCTGGAATGCCATCGTTGTCATCATCATCGTCGTATATATCTGGGATACCATCACCATCAGTGTCACGCAAATCCGGATCCAAGTGATCCGGAATACCATCACCATCATCGTCATCATCTTCGTCATCTGGAATTCCATCATTATCATCATCGTCGTCGTATATATCTGGAATACCGTCCCCATCAGTATCACGCAAATCTGGATCAAAATGATCCGGAATACCATTATTGTCATCGTCATTATCCAGGCTATCTGGGATGCCA
>JAODUP010000302.1:25000-45000 GCA_025642065.1 Paralvinella palmiformis
CGTAAATATTATAGTTAACACGTACTTAAGTATAAGTCTTTATTAAAGGGACAGTTCACCCTCAGATAATATTACTTAAATATGTAATGTTTATAACGGAAGACAAATATTTCACAATAATAATCACGAACTATACATGATATCATAGATATAGGGAAATAATACAAATGACTGGAAGGCCGCCATTACGGCTGCACCGGATGCCAGATTCGAAGGCGGGAAGGAGAAAAGTCAAGTGCTCTGACGTCACCTGGGCCAGGAGTACACAGAGTTCGCATAGACACCAGTCAGCGTTCCCGGTTATCCTCGCGCTTTCCTCGGTGATTCCGCTTTCTTCAAAACAATCGAAAGCATCTTCCCCTTGTAATGGTTCTTCTGACTCAAACTGATACGGCCGAATGTCAGCCATGATGGAAATTTAGCGAGTCTACTACGCTTTGTTCTGGAATTATTCTTGGCTAATACTTGTTTACATGCTTCAATATGGGTTATACAGACTTCCCGTCAAATTGCTTGTTTCAAGTAACGTCAGCATTCAGGAGCTTCCGGTCTCTGTCTAGTTTCAAAATGGCCGCGCGCACGGGCCATTAATAGACGATTAATGAGCACTTTGAACCGGATTATTTAATATTTGGGTGATCATTTACACATTTTGACATCATTTATAATATTTATGAACATAGTTGTATATTAATCTTGAAACTCAGACAGACAGACAGACAGACAGACAGACAGACAGACAGACAGACAGACAGACAGATATAAAAAAGATAGTTATAAAGACGCAAGACAGAGAGACAGACAGACAGACACACACACACACACACACAGAGAGAGAGAGAGAGAGAGAGAAACTGAGTTTGTGTGTTAGTGTGTGTGTGCGTGCGTGCGTGTCTCCTATTATAAAATGGTCCAGAGTTAAGACATCCGTATCCTGTCTAAGGTGAAGGTCAAACATTATTATAACCGTGGAATAGCGTAAGTTTAGGTGTATGATGATGTGGGGGAGGGGGCGGGGGGGGGGTTAATAGGGGTCATCATGTTTTACCCTTGTACATAAGTTTGAATGAATTGGGGGGGGGGGGGTTATCTTACTTAATCTCTAGAATGTAGACCTCTATATGAAATATTAATGACATATATTATATATAGACAGTAGCATGTGATTTGTTGTATTTAACGGATTTTCTAAGTCTATTATATGGTGCCTACGGTATGTGGTATCTCTGGCATGTGGTATATGTGGTATATGTGATATCTTTGCATTAAGCCCCATAATTCTTCAGCCAGGTTTAATGCGATTAGACACCCTTGTCAGTGAAGAGGGTGTATATTTAACATCACTTACAATATATGTCCTACAAGTCTGTCTGTAACAATACGAAACTGGAACAGAACATATATAATGAAATCTCTGTATGTTCTCAGAGAGAGAGAGGGGGGGGGATTACTGCTAGAGAGAGAGAGAGAGAGGGGGTGGGAGAGATAGAGGGAGAGTGAGAGAGAGAAAGAGAGTATGCTTACGTTTAGCACATACCATTAACACATACCTTTATGTATAACATGAAAGCAAACATAACTCGTTGAAGAGGTGTCATTGAAATAAGTACAACACACACACACACACACACACACACACACACATGATGGGTGCTACAGTTGATCATCCTTCTCACCTGGAATGCCATCATTGTCATCATCATCGTCCAGAGCATCAATGATGCCATCACCATCCGTGTCAATCATCTCCTCGCTATCCAGAATCCCATTACCATCGGCGTCCAGATCGATGTAATCCGGGATTCCATCACCGTCACGATCTTGATGGGCGTCGGCAATGCCGTCATTGTTGTCGTCTGGATCAATGCCATCCGAATAGCCATCATTATCGTCGTCGTTATCTACGTAATCCGGAATCCCGTCACCGTCGGTGTCCAGATTACGATCGACGTCTTGGGGGATTTTACCCAATCGCTGGCCGTCCGGATTGACGCGGTTAAGGCGTCTTTTGACGTTTTTAACGTCACGTGACCCCGTACCGGAGCATCCTAGTATCAGCAGAATGACACTCAGGTATAATATCGACGTTGCCATGACAACGGAACACAACTATAATAACCTAGTTGTGGTCGACTTCCGGAACGCGATCCTGATGGCGGCCAGTCCGTAATTAATTAAATATCGTCAGATTAGTGGCCGAAAATACTGTCCCGGAAACGGAAATGCGTCTACGACTTTTAGCACGTGACCACTCCGGCTACGCTAAATCCCTAACATGTTTGAAATATGTCGGAAACTTGTCTAACTTGTCTAACTTGTAGCAGCAGCAAGTTCTTCCGGAAGTAAACACAATATATGTAGGGCAGACCCGTATATAGCAGCGTGGCTAGCAAGTCTGTCTGTCTGTGTGTGTTTGTCTGTGTGTGCGTTTGTGCGTGTGTGTGTATGTGTGTGTGTTATACCACTGGCTTCTATACGGAGGCGTTATATCTACAAGAAGCACAAGTTTGTACGATAGATCGCCTTAGAGGCTTCCAGGGCTCCGTTGCCAGCCCACCAGGGCACGCTTTCCCTGGAAGTCAGGGCCCTGATCGGGTTAGCGCATACAGCGATAAGAAAGACGCAGTCGATATGTTATATTCTATGAAGGCCGTAAGACAGGTTAGAACTGTTAGCGGCTGGTGTTAGATTACTAGTGTGGTTGAGTGGTTATCTGTGTGTGCGTATGTGGGTGTGTGTTTGTTTGTGTGGTCCTCTCTCTCTCATACACACACGCGCGCGCTGTCTCTCTCTCTCTCTCTCTCTCTCTATATATATATATATATATATATATCTGTATGTGTGTGTGTGTGTGTGTTTGTATGTTTTCAGGATGGAGCACGTTTCATTAAGGTCATGGTTGGAACAGAAATATTGTTGGAATGTTTATGGAAATAGTGTGTGTGTGTTAACAAAATAGTGGATGTATTAATATGCAGCGGTTAGATTATCAATTAATTTTAAAAAAATCTTTGAATGTTATAATTTTCTTAAGCTTCACAGAGTTCATTCAGTCTGAGCAATTAATAAAATATAATCTTTATATGATTTCAGTTTGCGGTGAAGTATGGCGTATGACGTGCTATCTAATAGCTTACCATTACAGTCATATGCCACTGATTAATAAATAATAAATCGTTTATGTCAACTAATCACATACAAAGGTATCCAAACAACATTAAACAAAAACAATTGTTGTGGATAATTAACTATGACTTTGTAGATCATATTCTGTGTATTTTTTTTTATAATGATAAAGAAATTATTTACATCTTTGAGTCATGTAAAATGGCAGATATATTAAACTCGATGTTTTGTATTAATTTAATTTGATGTTTTGTGGAATCAATTAATGGATAATACAAACGTGAATTGATTACGGCGGGCTTTTGCGGGCCTGGCTTCAAAAAGTGCGGTGATGATGATGATGATGATGACAACGACTATGATGGTTGTGGTGGTGATGAACTTGTTGTTGATGATGATGAGGATGATTATGATGATGATGATGGTAGTGATGAACTTATTGTTGCTATTTTTATTGTTGTTGTTGCTTTTGTTGTTGTTGTTGTTGTTGTTGAAACTTTGTTGTTCTAACTGCCTTCTAACTGTGATCACAAAGATATAATTGTTATGGCGATCAAAGGGAAGATCGTGTTGTCAATTAGTCGTTGATTATCATTAAACTACAATAATGTGATAAATACTGATAACAAGACGTCATTATGATGAATCTGATCTGATTGATCTTTGTTGACAGTAAACAGTTATCTGATGAATAATGAATAAATAAGTTAATATCTGTTGGAGAAGACGATCTCTTGTTAATGTAAATATTAATATATTGTCACGTGGTTTGGTATCTGTCAGTGGCTAATTAAAACCCAAAGATGTATTAACTTTTGTTTGCTATAGATAATGGTATAATGTGTGTTGATGTGTGTGTGTCTGTTTATATATGTGTGTGTGTTGATGTGTGTGTGTGTGTGTGTGTGTTGATGTGTGTGTGTTGATGTGTGTGTGTGTGTGTTGATGTGTGTGTGTGTTGATATATATGTGTGTGTGTGTGTGTGTGTTGATGTGTGTGTGTGTGTGTGTTGATGTGTGTGTGTGTGTTTAATGGCAATGGGTCCGCCATTAGTCAAATCGTCTTTATATCTTGACGTTTTCGGTGACTGTGTTGTTTATCAATCAGTAACGATGACGACGATTGAAGTTTTACGGCCACTTTTGTGCACGCGGTAGGCTAAATGGGCCGAGCGACCTCCAAAGGTAATGAAGCGAAGTAAAAGATGAAACAACCCTTCAGATATGCCCACGCCGAGATTCGAACACGGGTGGTAGTGATCTGTGACCTAACACGCTACCGCTAGACCACGGAGGCACCCGCGTTGATCTGTTAGTATTAATAACGCAAATTATTAACCATTTCAAGACTTGTATCACACCTGATGTTTATCTCGTCACACAATAATTATCTGCCAACTTTGAAGTGATACATATTTGATGTCATCAATTAGTACAATCGTTATCATTAGCCTGTCTCAGGGCTATCTTCTATCTCATCTCATCCGAGTTTTGATGACAATTGTTTTTTTTCTCTATATTTCTTTCTTCACAACAGTAAGAGAGATCTGGCGTCAAAGAGATCTTTCTGGATCGTGAAGGATCACACAGAACACCTCATCTTATGTTCTCACCTGCTCATCTACAGAGAGACACGGTCATGTTTACTCACTATTTCCATAACGTACATACACCAGTCCTAAAGACACCAGCATTACAGATGGGTGCATCTTCGATTACCCCTAATGGGTCAGTAAAAAATCTAGGGGTTATTTTTGACCAATGTATTAACATGCATGAACATGTCACATCAATATGCCTAGGTGCCTACTACCATCTTAAGAACATCCACTGTTTAAAAGCATTCTTGACACAAGCATCACTTGTAACTGTAGTCCCTGCCTTTGTTACATCTCGTATAGACTATTGTAACTCCTTGTTATATCGTATATCTGATTATAACATTAATGGCCTTCAGCCAGCAAATTCAGAATAGTGCAGCTCGCATTGTAACAAATACTAGAAAATATGATCATATCACCCCAATTCTTCAAAAACTACATTGGCTACCTGTTAGACAGCGTATCCATTTTTAAGATTCTGTTACTAACTTATAAATCTACTAATGAACCTGTGTGTACTGGTGTCCATTAGAAAGTCATCCCGAAAACTCAGGTCATACAGTCAGACACTATTGCAGGTGCCAGTGTCTCGGCTCAGGTCATATGGTGATTGTGCGTTTAGTGTTGCAGCCCCCACTTTGTGGAATAAGTTGCCGGAAATATTAGAAATTCGTCGTCTCTTGGAATTTTAAGTGTCTTCTAAAAACACACCTATTTAAGATCGCTTTCACAGATAAATAATTATTCAAAAGTGAGCTCCGGTGGCCTAGCGGTTAAGCACCCGGCACTTGGTGCCAACGGTCGCAGGTTCGAACCCCGTAAGAGGTCGAAACTTTTCCAGGGATTAATTTCTCGGCTCACTATATCGTGGGTGGATGACCACGTTAAATGGCGCTGCCGTCTCCACTGAATTATTTAAAATAAAGGGGGACGTTAAAAACCCCATGAGGACGTAAAACACTCTGGCAGTGACCACCCTCAGGGTATTTCGGCTCCATCTTTCCGTACTGCTCCCCTGTGAGTGGTGGGGGGAGGAGGTTTCTCAACCACTCGAACATAGAGGCTGTGCTGATTAAGCGACAGCCTGGGGATTCTCCCCGAACAACAAAACCATAAATAATTATTATCTTTTAAATCATTACAGGGTTTTTACAGACATTATTTGGGGTATTATTATATTACATATTATTTGTACAGCGCCCTTGAATGGCTCCTGCTAGTAAGGGCGCTTTATTAAATATACATTATTATTATTATTATCAGTATACCAAATAATTCCATAAAATTTATATTCTGGTTCACTGATAACTTTAGACATTGTGTTGAAATAGATAATGAGATGTCACAATAATTTAAATCCATTTAGATCTAAACAAGAAGAAAAAGCTGATAAGTTACAGCGCCTCATTTCTCGTTTATATTTAATTATAAAGTTACTTGAAGTAAATTATAGATTTTATTTCAACTTTAATTTAAATTTGATTTCTATTTCAGGAAGAAATTTCGGTGAAAATCAATGAGGGGGGAGAGTGTAAAAGAAACACCACGCAACAACAACAACAACAACAACAACAACAAAAACCTCATACAATCGGTATTAATATTTATGATATAGTTCATTTCGATTTACATCCAATAAATGGCAGTTAATTAAATGTAAAAACATTGTTTACACGAAACGTTTCAATGTAAAAATTCAACTTAAAATCATGCAAAAGAAACAATGATATTCGGATAAAGATCAAATCAAAAATAGAACTTGAGTAGATTCTAAATGCCAACATCTTGGATATTATAGTGTATAGAGTGAATATGATATTTAACATTAAACTTAGAACTAATGCCCGCGTTGATATTCACCGACAGGTACTTGTAGGCAAAAAATTGAGTTTATATCTTTTATTATCTATATAACGATGTCTTGTCTTCTCCAAGTCTCAGTAATAAGTCAGGATGATGGACGATAGTTAATCTGATGCTTTATTCCGAACTCTGGATTGATTAGAAAGGAGAGTTAAATTAATCATTCTGAAAGGTGGCGTTATGAACGGTCGGTATTCTCTCATGGAACATGCGAAAAACTAAACTAAATAAATACGAATTTCTCAAAATGAAATATAAACACGATATTGGCAGACATCTTGTATGGCATGGTTTTAAATAAACGTGTTCCAGAAATATATTTCCAGAAATATCTGTTGTGGCTCAGCCGTAAAGAGTTGGACTATAGACTGAAAGGTTCTTGGTTGAAATCAATCAGTGAGCTGACTGAGCCGGAAGTATATAGTTGATTGGATGTCAATTGGTTATCGTGGATTAGGCGACGCTGATTGACAGCAAAAACGGGGTACTTAAGGTGCGGGGGGGGGGGTTGAAGGACGAGATGGATTATACAGTTAATAAAATGTGTGTATGGGGGGGGGGTGTTCCAAATACCTCTAAACGAGTTAGACCTTTATCCGTAATCGTTATTATTAACCTGACCAACATCATATGATAATAAAAAAAATTATGTTATATTTTTTTATAATATAACAGCACAATAAATAAATAAAGTGCAACTTATGAAGGCGTTTAGTTGTAGAAATCGATGAAACAGTTCAGCGACTGAGAGGACACCTTCCTTAATGGGACACCCTGCCCACAGAGATCACAATAACTCCCTTTCCCACTGTACTAGACATCGTTCGTGATGCGCTGCATACCTCGAGACCAGTGTTCGAATTCGAGGGTCAGCCGTGTTTGTGAAATGTTTGCACAGCGCGTTACTTCCTCAGCCCAATCTCCCCGCTGTTACCAGCTTCGAGGGTAGACGTAGTACCAGCTGGTTATCGTTGATTACCCGTATTCAAACCTGCCTTAAAGAACCACCTGAATATAAGGATACCAGAAATAGTTTTACAGGAGAAGTTAATCGTAAAAGCAAAGAAATGCATCGTGCCGAATAGCTTTATTGGTTGATAAAGTTCCTCACAAACGACAACGTGCTCTGACAGGGTTTATAAAACCGTCCAATTATCAGCACTTGGTTGGTGCGTTATGATAGGGTTTTCGGAACTTTACGTTTGTATCATAACGTCACTCTAGACACGTTTGCCTCGATCCTTAGGAATTAAGCCAATAAACGTAACACGTCAGATACAAAATTAAGATGCATTTAGACGCTGTATAGCAGAGTACGTCGGAACTGGTAGACTGAATGACGTCCATTTTACCTTGTATAGATAGAATCGAGAAATCATAAAAACCGTTTTATTTTCTATCCCAAAAACGTCAGATTAAAAAAAATATCATGTCAATAACTTGGCTTCTTAGCGGTGGCCTGACCAGACTTAGATGTCATGTTATCAAGCCATTTATTGTTATTACTGACGATAAGGTAACGCAATCTCAGACGAATAGACGGACACCTTCTCTAGGCGTTCTCGTCGGCAGTCAATTAAGAACGGTTCAAGGCGATTTGTTAGGACACAGATCTGTGACATCTGGGTTCAAATACTGGTCTATGTCTGGAGAGATTTTCATCTTTCAGTTTGTTATCATTATCTCGGTTAAATATTTGTCCCAATCAATCGATCACGTGAGCAAAATTGATACTAGCGACGATGTCGTGGTACGATTGGTAGGTACTACCGCTACTACTACCTCTACTACTACTACTACTACTACTACTATACTCTTACTACCGCTACTACTACTACTACTACTACTACTACTACTACCGCTACTATTACCTCTACTTCTACTACTACTACTACTACTACCTCTACTACTACTACTACTACTCTACCGCTAGCTACTACTACTACTACTACTACTAATACTACTACTACTACTACTACTACTACTACTACTACTACTACTACTACTACTACTACTACTACTACTACTACTACTACTACTGCTACCACCACTACTATTACTACTACCACTACTACTACTACTACTACTACTACTACTACTTCCACTACTACTACCACTACTACTACTACTACTACTACCACCACTACTACTACTACTACTACCACTACTACTACTACCGCTAGTACTACTACTACTAATACTACTACCACCACCACTACTACTACTACTACTACTACCACCACTACTATTACTACTACCACTACTACTACTACTACTACTGAAGGATGTTTCATCTTTGGTTGGGCCCCGTTACCTTCGGCAGTTGCTCGGTCCATTTATCCCACCTCGTGTCTTTTTACGGACACGAGGGGGCGCTGTCGTGCCGACATCTGGCCTTAACAACCATTATACAGCCAGAGATCAAACTATACTCGTGAGTAAAACACAGTCGAGTAGAATCATAGAATGTGTAAATATTAAGCTACAAAACACTGATACATATATTACGGATAGATATCTGTATTATGTACCACGTGCCAGTATATAAATATTTAATACAGACCGATATTGTTATGTTTATACAATCAATATTGATGTTCCTAAGATTTATGAATATTATTTTGTTATTATTATTAATAATAATTGTACATGTGACAATCTAAGTCTGTAGAACGATGTGGGCGTGATGACTTGCTGAATGTAGAATAGACAGATATAAATAGAAAACAACAACATTAACAACAACAATAACAACAACGACCACAACAACAACAACAACAACAACAACAATAATAATAATAATAATAATTATAATAATAATAATAATAATAACAACAACAAACTATAACCAGTTTCTGTGGCCTCATGCATTAGAACTAGCAACGTAAATAAACGGCCATTTCGGCCATTATTATTATTATTATTATTATTATATTATTATTATTATTAACCTGACTTTATTACAATATATTATAACCAGTCTCTGAGTGAGTATTTTGTGGATATTTTTAGACAGTTTGTCATTACCTCTCCATTGTGATGTATCCTCGAGTTTCATACGTTGCCAAAACACTCCCGTGCCCCAGTTGGCCCTGATCGAGCATGAATAACATAACAAACACGTGGACGGCCGTGTGTACACAACATACATATCGGGCATTTTGTCAACAGAAATGTTGGTTCGCGATCGTTAGTTACAGTATCCTACCGTGTCTGGATACGGTACCGAAGGGTAAAAGCATGGAACGACAGAGAAAATCTGAGAAAGAAGGAGGGGGGAGGGGATGACTTGTTTCTATTCTAATGTCGATCACAGTTTAACCATTTGACACGCGATCAGGAAATGGGACTGAAGGATTCATTGATCCTTGAACCAGTCCAGCTGTTTATAACTTAAACCTAGAACTGTACTGAATACTCAGGGTCAATTAAAACAGAGCGTCTTCTCGCACATTGAATGAACAGAGGGCGCCCATATGGTGCTTATCATTATCCTGACCGATATACTCAACAAAACCCACATCGGACCATATCAGTCTGGCCAAACCAATCTCAACTAGACCTCAAACCGCGTCATCGTGCAAGACCCTACCTCAACACCCCAATCAACGTCAGCCTGGAAGAACCCCCCCCCCCTCTCTGACTGAGATAAATATTGACATTGGTACTCCAACTTCAATCCAACCGAGCCCATCTCAAAGCAAACTTAGTCTACTTCAACCCAGACATAGCAACCTCAACACAACGAAACCACCTCAACCAAACCGTGCCCAGTTTCAACCCAACCGAGCCCAGGTCGGCCCAATCGATCCCATTTCAGTCCTACCGAGCCCAGCTCAATCCAACCGAGTCCACCTCAGCCCAGCCGAGCCCACCTCCATCAAACCTAGCCCACCTCGAGACCACCGAGACCAGCCCAGCCGAGCCGCCATTGTCCCATATTTCTATTTTCCCGCCAAAGTACCAAGGCGCCATTTGGCAGGCAGACGACTTCCCTCTCCGAGTTACTCTCAGGTAAACATTTACCTCAGATCGGAAATTTGCCCTTCGAGCGTTGCTTAGCAACGGGGATTACCTGGCTATTATTAATCAGCCATTTTATTATTGGGGCGCCATTCTGCTGGGACTGTGTAGAGCTGGTTATACAATGACCACAGACTACTATTGACTGCTCTACCCGGCTCTCGCCGCCCTACCCTCTCCGCTCTGTACACGCACGCACGCACACGCACGCACATTCACACACACACACACACAAACACTGACACACACACACGCACACGCACACTGACGGAGGCAGACGACGTATTGGCGAATTGTTGATGTTTTGCTCTCGTAATGGCTGACGCAGGAGACATGGTAACATGGCGTCGGCAAGAATCGGTAAAATGATGGTTTTGTGCGCAAAGGACACGTGAAGGTCAGTGCTTAGAGTTTTGGCGCGCGCACGCGCGTGTGTGAATGCCCTCTTGAACCAGTGACCCCTAAGTGTGTGTGTATATATAGGTCAGTGTGAGATCAGGGAGATCGTATTAGTTGGGGAATCCCCTCGCAGGCACGCATATGCGCCCGCGCGCGCTCGCGTTCTGGCTATTAGCACACATGCATATTATTGCTTGTATGATAGAATGTATTATTGACAGTTTTGTTTATTCCTGACACATTTGTGTATGACGTATCTGTGTGTGACGTATCTGTATATAGCTAATTTGTGTATGACATATTTGTATAGATGTATTAACGTAACCTGACCTAATTATTGTAGCCATGCAAATATATTTTGTATATCGCATATTGTTTCTCCACAAATCTCTCTCTCTCTCTCTCTCTCTCTGTCCCTAAATCTACCTACCTGTTATTGTGTTTGTCCCTCAGTAAGTCAAGTGAATCAGTCAGTCAGTCAGTCACAGTTATTCAGATAATTAATCTTTCATGGTATGTCTCTGCATATATATATATATATATATATATATATATATATATACATATATATATCGTATAGTCTGTTTATCTGCCTAGGTGTCCTGTCTGGCTATTTAGCTGTTTGTTTCCCAATCTGTCTGTCCGTCCGTCTGTTTATAGTTATATAGTTTAGCCCAGTAGATGATATCCATATAGCTAATATTGATCATGTGACAATGCTCTGTGCCGGATATAATGGCTCATGTCAGTGTCTAGCTTCTTTTGCCCGCTGCTCTCTATACCAACCAATATCAGCCTCACCGGATACGAAACGTATCGGGTACGAAACGTCTCGCTCACAAAATGTCCCTGGTGCGAGACATGCCGGATACGAACCGTACCGCATGGGGAAACGTATCGGATACGGAACGTACCCAGTACCGAACGGCCCCGGATATGAGGCGTACCAAATATGGGTCGTACCGGATACAGCTCGTACCGGATGCAGGCGTACCGGATGGGTTCGTATCGGACAGGGGGGGGGGGATTAGTGAGATTTAGGAATACGGCGGCCGAGCAGAAGATTTATGGATTAAGTAGTCTGGTGGCTGGCTGAGCTTAAGATGGCGAGTCAGTGAAGTGTAAAAATCGGGATATTGATCCTGGATTTGTTGTCTGTATAAAACACGGAGTATTGTTCGTGTATTGATGACGTGTGTGTGTGTGTGTGTGTGCGTATGCGCGCGCGCGTGTGTGTATATGGGAAAATATACCGGGAAAGAGAATCACTAAAAGTGAACACATGGTTGATTCATCAGTGTATTGGAAGCAAAACAATCAGTCAATAGTAAGCCATTCGGTCGTTGACCAGCCTCCAATTTCATTTATAATGAGCGAATACTTAAATATTTCACTTTATAAAATATCTAACTAAGAGGTTTGTAATAAAAAAAATGAGAACGTCCCTGCCACTTGTTAGAAAACTATTAAATCCGCTACATTATAGCGGAAATTGTGACATTGAATGAATGATGAAATACCTCGGCAATATCGATCCATCTCAACTGTCACTTGACATCAGAATAAAGTGGTACAAATTTAACACAAAGCCTCACCTATAGCCCATTCAGTGCTCGGCTTGGCGGTGTATCAGACGGCACTGGCACAGAGAATGATGAACGACGAATGGAATGTGTGGACGATGTGTATGCCGATTTGGGCGACAAGAGTAGCTGATGATATTTATAATATCGAAGCAATTTATAAACGACTGTGTAACAAAACGGTTAAATGTCAGAATACGACCAGCGTCTGAGATAGTCCACTAATACCACAACTAAATAACAATGTGGAGAGTTTGTGTAGATGTTATAAGAACAGCTTAGAGAAAACTAACTTGACAGAAGACAGACAGACAGACAGACAGACAGACTTACTTTTACAGGGAGACAAAGAGACATACATACAGACAGACAGACTTACAGGGAGACAAAGAGACAGACAGACAGACAGACTTACAGGGAGACAAAGAGACAGACAGACAGACAGACTTACAGGGAGACAAAGAGACAGACAGACAGACAGACTTACAGGGAGACAAAGAGACAGACAGACTTACAGGGAGGCAAAGAGACAGACAGACAGACAGACATACACACATAGAGAGAGAGAGAGAGAGAGAGACAGCCCACACAAATTATTATATTGAGCTTTCGATATGTTGGATCAAAAAATATTATAAATTGTTCCTCAAGGAGGCCCTCATATATATATATATATATATATATATATATATTATATATATATATATACTTATAAAATAATTATTAGGGGATATTATTTTTTTGTTCCCTTTATATATTTTGATAAATGTTTTAAATGCATTGCAGGGATGATTATTATTATTATTATTATTATTATTATTATTACCAGCAGTACGATCATCATCCCCTTAATAATCTTTATCATCTATTAATTTAATCATACATATTCTCAATACTTTTACTACCTTACGCATCACTAATGTTAGCATTGGCTATTACTAACATGACAGGGCGCCATTTTCTATACCCCAGCCCAGTATATAGTATGTACTAAAATTAGTACTAATACTACATCCAGAGGCGGGCTACTTAGTACTGCTACCGGCGTACTAAGAGGGCGTTTTAATACTATCAGATGCGGCTAGTATTGTTCAGTTAATGTTCACATTAGAGGCTCTATGGGACGCCCTGTACCGTGTTCTACGGGGCGTCCTCTAGCGGATCGTACAAGACGTCATGCAGGATGGGTTATGGGACACCCGGTAGGACACCTCCTAGGACACATGTTGCTGACTTTTGTTTGACAAAGCTTTGAAGTTGATAGACGTAATTATCTACCTGATGTCATTAAAGTGCTGCTGCCTGAAGGTAGTGTGTGTGTGTGTATGTGCGTGCGTGTGCGTGCGTGTGTGTGGCTTATATCTCGACGTACAGACGCACAGACGGGTGTTTTTGTCCGCGAGTATGCGTGCGTTTTAAATGCACATGTTTAACAGTTATTTATGGAATGGTTGTTGTTGTTGTTGTTAATAATGATGATGCTGTTGTTGTTATTTATATAGTGAGTGTTTTTTTATATTTATTTAGCCTTGCTGCCTTTGTCACAACTGGGACATGTGACCGAGGGGTTACCTTATAGTATCATCATCATCATCATCATCATCATTGGGCAGTCTTCTTGTCACATCAGTGAACGAGGTTTAAAATAAAATAATATGTTTTTGATACAATAATATATTCCTATGCTATTTCTCTTGCTCTGGCTCTACAATCCAAGCTCTATACGAGTAAAGAAGTGTCTTTTTCGGTGAGTTTTTGGTATTTCTCCATTATAGTCCTAATATACACGCCATCCCGATCTTTTGTCACTTTAACGGAGTACAGTATTTAGCACGTGCCCACCTTTTGTTATCGGAACAGTGTTTGGGAAGTCATCATTTGCTACGATAATAATCTATTGTATTTATAACATTGCCAATATCCGCGCCTGCCCATCACCTTGACAATAGATGGTGTTTGTATTATGGGAACATCTTCGTATCATTCTTGTTAACACCGAGCCGGAAATCCTATGATACCGCGTAACACCTTGCTGATGACGCCCGCTCCATCCACGCCACCCCCACCCCCTACGTTTCCGCTGTTCGTTTTAAGTGTATCAGTAATGAACATTTCCTGATGGAAAAATAAAAGATTATTATTTTTTTGTGATACGCACTTTCTTTAGGGCCCCTTCTGTTAAGCATCGTAATTAGAAGTGACATTCACAAGGACAATAAATGTCATTGTCTGCTCCTCTGGGGGCCAACCAGAGGTAAAATTACAGTATGCGGTCGATGAAACCACAATTCAATAGCATTGTTTGGTAAAATACTTAGAGCATCTCTCCTGGTGAACAGGCACTAAACAAGATTGTATCATGGTTATATAATTAAATAATCTTATTATTATTATTATTATTATTAACAGAAAGAACAATAAGCGGAAGGATGGGTCTCTTGACCTAAATGGCGGCGTGGCTGGCCACTCACCTCTAGTATCGGGATTAAAAGCCAATTCCCCCCCAAAAAAGTGTTCATCTTTCATTTCACCTCACTGCCATTAGACAGCACTTGGTCCACTTAGTTTCCTGTGGGTAAAACAGTTGCCCATACAAAACCCGGCAGCAATACTAATTAACGGAACGGGATAGTTAACATCAAAACCTGCTGTCTTCCAGATTTCTCGCCCGGATCTCTGGATAGACGCACGCCTTCCGCCATCACCTCGCCTCTGAATCCATTCATCAATTATCGCTATAATTTTCGTTGTCTTTCGCTTCCCTCGTTCAGATATATTTGTTTCCCATTATCCACCGCTCGTGGACGATTGACCCCGCGTACACTTGTACTCGCACTAATCACCCCCCCAACCACACACACACACACACACGCGCGCGCGCGCGCATGTACCCTCGACGCATTCCCAATTATCTAATCTCCTAGATATCGACGCCCGACTAGAAACAAAACATGCCCCAGCGGAATGCCTCACATTATAGTGGAATCATCTCGGAATGCCTCCTATCCGTTGCCCCATTTCCGTTGGGTCTCTCCCCGTGCCGTACTCTCGCTCATTTTGTGCCGAAGAACTCCTCATAGCAAGCACGCCGTTTCCGAGGTGACTCGGCAACATGGCCGGCCTCTTTATCCGAGAAACAAATGCTTCCGTCGTCCGTTTATCCGTCTGTCTGTCTGTCGCTCTGTCGTGCCCGTGTTGCAAAATGACTGCGGCCTCGTCTGTCAGTTAGCACTTCCGGTCTGCGCTAATTCTTAGTTATTTATTCTTCCGCTTGTTGTAGGTCCGTCGCAGCCGCCATGTTGTTTATAATCGGTGTTATCATTCGCTAGATGGCGCTGTATCCGAGCAACAGCTATAGAAGTGTAATATGCACTAATATTGATGATGATGATGATGATGATGATAACAGCATTAAAGATTATTTTGCACGGTCTACTATTACTACTACTACTACTACTACTACTGGGCGCCTCCTTGGTCTAGTTGGTAGCGCGTTGGACTACCGATCACTTCCACCTGAGTTCGAATCTCGGCGTGGGCATATCTGAAGGGTGTTTCATCTTTGACTTCGCTTCATTACCTTTGGAGGTCGCTCGCCCCATTTAGTCTACCATGGGCACAAAAGTGGCCATAAAACATCAATCATCATCAATCATCATCATCACTACTACAACTAATACTAATATTAATACTACTACTACTAATAATAATAATACTAGCAATAGCATTAGTAGTAGTAGTAATATTAGCAGACCCCTAAGCTCCTTGCTAGTAATAATAATAAAAATAATAGTAGCATTTTTATGCTGCAATTTTACAAATAGTTTATTATCAGTCCTAATTCTTATTCCATTACCTGTCCTAGTACCTAGCTTATTGTCTGTCCTATTAACTATCCAGTTATACCTCTTATTACCTGAGATATTAACAATTCTATTATCCATTATTTTGCACATTCGAATACATGACCAGTTAACATTTTTATTATCTGTAATATTTCCTGTCCTGTTATCACTTCTCTAATCTATCCTATTACCTGTGCCATTACCTTCTCCAGTACCCATGCCGTGGCCTAACCCATTGTGTGACCAATCAACCTTTATTTTACGCATCCTATTGTCATCAATCCTGTTTGGTGATCCACTACCTGTCCTGTTGACCATCCTGTTATCTGTCTAACATTAGCCCTTCGGCTTTTTCTGTTATACATTCTGCCCACTATCCCATTACCTGACTATTATTACCTGTTCTAATTCCTGTCCTGTCACCTGTACAGTTGGCCATCCCGTTATCTGTCCAAATAGTCGTCTTGCTGCTGTCCTTTCTCGGTCCCGTTTTCTATCCTCTTGCCAGTCTTGTTATCTGTCCTGCTGCCTATCCCATTTTCCAATCGAGTAACCATCTTCTTAACCTGTTTTGTTACTCTTCCAGTTAACTCTCCTGGTATCAACTGTACATGATACAACTCATTGCTCATATCTTGTGCGAGTTTCTCATCCAGATTCAAACGATCCACATTGGACCGCTACTATGATGGCTAATTTTTTTTCTTCGCCCATGTATTCACGGCGCTGCATTTTCTTTTAGTGAGTGGGATAGGGTTATGGGGAATACGCCAGGGCGGCAGCATCAGATTAACGGAATAGATCAGTACTTATTATGTAAAATTGACTACATCTTACGTTCAGTTGTAGAATGGCTCCAACTAAAATTATAACTATATCAGTATAGACAAATACGATTTGATTACGTCCAGTCAGAATAGCCTGACAGTCTCTCTTTTCTACATCTGTGACCTGTATACTTATTGTATTTATAATTTACTTCTGTTCATGAATCTTTACCTTTGTATGTCAGCTATATATATATATATATATATATATATATTATATATATATATATATATATATATATATATATACAGTTCAGAAAATAAAGTTATTCATTCATTCATCTTAGGGTTCCAACGCGTCCTGAAAACAACAAATTAATTTTATGTGTCCTGTGGAAAAATCCACTCAGAACAAAAAAAAACCTGTGAATATATATCATGTCTGTAGAAGTAAACTTTGATGGCAGAAGAAAAAGAATATCGGTAGATAGTCTTGATATCCCATGTTAGTTAAAATTTAAATAAAAGTGGGTGGATCAGACAACTAGAAGGGGTGACAAGGAGGAGTCTGTACCATAAAGGATGCCAATAACAGATCATCCTTTGAATAAACATGAATTAAATCTTTTAATTTTCCTGGAAAATGGTAATTTTGTCCTGGAAAAGTCCTGGAAATGTCCCGGAAAATTATATTTTCTTTGGCTTTAGGAACCATGTTTTTTTCTTCATATTATTACGTATCTTAGTACACATCTATTACCTGTCCTATTATCTGTCTTGTTGGTTGTTGTTGTACCTTCTTATTTGTTCAACTACCTGTCCCATTACCTCATGTCCCGTTAGAACCCTTGCCCATGCAGTTACCTAATCAAATACGCGTTCAATTAAATGAGCTATATATATATATATATATATATATATATATATATATATATATATATATATATATATATATATATATATATATGTCCCAATATCCGTCCTAATACTTGTCCAATTAAGTATCCTGTCACCCGTCATATTTCCCGTCTTAAATCTGACCTATTAACTGCCCTAGCACCTATCCCATCGCTCGTCTTGTTAGTTGTTAATTATATTATAGTGAGTCAAAGCACTAAACCCACGGTACTGCCGTACCGGTCCCTTCCCTTCTCTCTCCCTCACGCCTCCCTCCTCTCTCCATTTCCCCTCCCCCCATACCTGACTGATATAATCTCCTATTGTTATCCGCGTCCCTATCAGATTCAATGTAGGCTGAGTTTTGTGTTTCTAAGCCTCCCAACAATAGAAGCACATGCTCTCTGCCGGTCAGGATGTGTTTTTTTGTATCCCTAATAAGAATATGTTTCTTTTTTCTGTGTTTCTTAATCATAACTTATTGTGTTCTTAGGGTTGGGACTGGGGACTCGAGCGGGGGTCGCCATAGGGAACAACAATCTCCACCCCCCTGCACCCACACGCACAACTACACGACTGACTGTTTTATAAGTGATCAAACTAAATTTTGCTATTTATTGTTTTTCCTTGAAAGTTTTGATTCGTTAACTAGTACAGCCTTTTAACCCCCCCCTCTCTCTCTCTCTCTCTCTCTCTCTATATATATATATATATATATATATATACATATATATATATATGTGTGTGTGTGTGTCCTCCACTTTCATCCTTGTATGTCTCTATATTGCACCGATTGACTGACTTACAGACTCACTCACTCACTCACTCACTCACTCACTCACTCACTCACTCACTCACTCACTCACTCACTCACTCACTCCTCACTCGACGAGCACCACACCCTACCACCACCCACCCCCCCCCCCACTCCCGCCCCACTCCCCTCCCCTCCCCTCTCCCTTATACCACAACACACTACAGACCTACAAGCCACCAGACAATGCGGTAATAACCCGCTCTGCCACAATCCCCGTATTCACGTGACCCGATCGCTAACGTCACACGACTAACCGCATCCGATATCCGCTCGTCAAAATGGCGTCTTCTGTCAGCAGTCACGTGACTGTTTAAGTTTGTCACGTGACTGTACAGCGGGAGCGTAGCCGAGATGGGGCCACGCCCATCTTTGGTACTAGGTGGCGTGGCTCGTATACACAGAAACGTCAACAAAACTGTCATCGTCTGATGTCAACGTTAGTCTGTACGGCATCCATGTTTGTCTATGATTTTTGACGTTTTACACAATTTCTATGGCTTACGTCAGTTGTTTGTATCACGGAGTCTGTATTAGCTTCGATCTGATGTGGCATTCCGTGTTATCGGTGAATTATCCTCGTCAACATAGTTATCATCGTCGTCGTCGTCGTCGTCGTCATCGTCATCATCATCATCATCATCATCATCGTGTGAACTATACTTCAGTCAGCTTGTATAGGCTGCAGTTAGGGAAAGGTGTGCTTTTATTGATAGATTATTTCGAAAATGTTGTGTACCGAACAAACTTGGTACATAGAACACACACACACACACACACACACACACACACACACACACACACACACACACACACACACACACTCAGAGAGAGAGAGAGAGAGAGAGGAGAGAGAACAGATAGACAGACAAACAGACAGAGAGATATACAAACAGCAAACAGGCAGCCTGAGACAGACAGGCAAACATACAAACAAACGCGCGCACACACAAAGAGAGAGAGAGAGAGAGAGAAAGAGAGGTGGTCTACTAAGAATCGATGTCAGATTATTCGGATATTCCGCGACAATTCTATATTTCGCCACATCCGGCCAGTCGCCTAAGATATTCACGGCTTATTAT
>JAODUP010000302.1:50000-85000 GCA_025642065.1 Paralvinella palmiformis
CCTATACAGCACTGTGACGTCGTTAACTGCTCTAGGTGTACACTGTGTTACTGTCAACCTGTATCGTAAGAGCATACAGTCCCGTATACAAAACTATGGCGATCATTAATTGAACGACCACCCGGGTAAAGCGACCATCTCTATATATAGATAATAGGGTGCCTGCATGATCTACTAGTGAGCTCCCGGCACTCGGTGCCAACGGTCATAGGTGCGACCCCAGCAAGAGGTCGAAACTTTTCCAGAGATTAATTTCTCGGCTCACAACATCGTGGGTGGTTGACCACGTTAAATGGCGCTGCCGTCTCCACTGAATTATTTAAAATAAAGGGGGACGTTAAAACCCTCTGAGGACGTAAAACACTCTGGCAGCGACCATCATCAGGGTATTTCGGCTCCATCTTTCCGTACTGGTCCCCTGTGAGTGGTGGAGGAGGTGGTTCCTCAACCACTCCAGCATAGAGGCTGTGCCGAATAAGCGACAGCCTGGGGATTCTCCCCGAACAACGAAACAAACAACAAACATCCATGATCTAGCGGTAGAGTCCCGGACCACAGATCACAGATCGGCGTCGACATATCTGAAGGTCGTTTCATCTTTGACTTCGCTTCATTACCTCTGGAGGTCGCTCGGCCCGTTTAGCCTACCACGTGCACAAAATTGGCCGTAAAACATCGATCATAATCGTCTCTATATAGATAAACGAAAGGCGGCCAGATATTCGTCTAATCAAATCAACCATCTGATTATTTGGCTAAGTGGGTCAAGTCACCAGGTAGTCACGTGATTGGTCTGATTAGAAAGGTTGCCCTGCGTGTGGATGTTTCGTTGTTGTCGATGATTCATGATGAAGCCCGCAGAAGGCTATTAGATGACCGGACCTGTTGTTCTTGTAAGGTTGGCTTACGTCATTAAAAATGCTTGCTCTTGGTCATGAACTTTTGTTGTGCTACCATCGGGATATAATGGGTCGATGACGTCCCTCAAAACGAGGCGGCGCTTATTACCGCCTATCGCTCGGTCAGATATCAGTGACGTCATTTCCTGCCGTCCGCCATCTTGCGGATGATGCGTTCATTTCCTCGGACGGGCAGGAACGTCCCTCCTCTCACATGTCACGTGATCTCCGGACGAGAGCATGACCACGTGATCAGACACGTGTCACGCCGTACGATGGTCGCTAAGTGGCCATATTTGGTCACGTGACATGGACGATCACGTGATCGGTTCTCTGATGACTCGTAATCCCCAGTCGGGATGACACGATTACGTGTCGTTATCCTGCTCCGTACCGGAAGTGCTCGTGTGCGTATATACGACGATACCGACATCTGGCGATAGAACACGAAGGTCACGTGGTAATACGATACCTTAGCACGCTGCCTAGCGGAAAATGGTCAAAGGTCATATCCGCTTGTATGCCTCTCGGGCTGACTGCATGTCAACAGCTGTAAGTGATTATACAGCTCCTTATACAGTTCCTTATACAGCTCTTATATACCTCCAGGAACAGCTCCTAATTAAAATCCTTATACGTCCCTTTATGCCATTCGAGTTTTCTATGCAGCTCCTTATACAACTTTTCATCTCCTCATGCAGCTATATACACAGCTACGTATATAGTTCTTTGTAAGGCTACATATATATATCTCCGTATACAGCTTCTTATACAGCTCGCTATACATCTCCGTATAGTCTTAATGTTCAAAGGAGTTTAGAAGCATTAAGGAAATCAAGATAACTTTGTTTTAAGGGCAGGACACCAAGACAAATTTGTTTTAAGGCCAGGTCACCAAGACCAATTTGTTTTAAGGATAGAATATCAAGGCAAATTTGTTTTAAGGGTAGGCCACCAAGACAAATTTGTTTTAAGGGTAGGACACCAAGAGAAATTATTTTAATGGCAGGACACCAAGACAACAAAATTTAAGGGCAGGTCACCAAGACAAATTTGTTTTAATGGCAGGTCACCAAGACAAATTTGTTTTAAGGGCAGGCCACCAAGACAAATTTGTTTTAAGGATAGAACATCAAGGCAAATTTGTTTTAAGGGTAGGCCACCAAGACCAATTTGTTTTAAGGGTAGGACACCCAGAGAAATTATTTTAATGGCAGGACACCAAGACAACAAAATTTAAGGGCAGGTCACCAAGACAAATTTGTTTTAAGGATAGAACATCAAGGCAAATTTGTTTTAAGGGCAGGCCACCAAGACAAATTTGTTTTAAGGGTAGGACACCAAGAGAAATTTATTTTAATGGCAGGACACCAAGACAACAAAATTTAAGGGCATGTCACCAAGACAAATTTGTTTTAAGGATAGGACATCAAGACAAATTTGTTTTAAGGGCAGACACCAAGACAAAATAATTATTTTAAACGCAGGAAATCAGGACAAATTTCCTTTACGGATAGAGTACTAAGGCCAAGCTGTTTTAAGGGCAAACACTAAGAGAAACTTGTTTTACGGGTAGATAAGATAATAGAAACTTACGTTGTGAGCAGGAGACCAAATCTATTTTGTCCAGTTTTTATTAACATTTTGAACTGTCCCTCTGATCTGAGCTGTCTCGTCTCCCGCATCCATTCCCCTGAAAAGCGAAATCGTGCACCAATTTGGTTAAATACACTATTTAGCAAGTTCAGTGATAGAAATAACAACATACCTGTATTTTATTCATCTATCAGTACGTGCCTTTTATTTAATGACAACTGAAAGTTGATATCCTTATAATAACTAAATATGCCATATACAAGATTTGAGCCTATCATCATCGAGGATATTTACATCGCTGGTAATATTCTTTTTAAAATTAACTCGTAATATTTGGACGTAATTATCTCCTAGATGTGTTACGTTCACTATTTCAGATTTAGGGCTAAAACTTAATTGTATTATATATTTATTACAATTCATCTGTATAATATTTAGGTAATACGAGATTTAATACGTATTACCTGAAAATTTCAGGTAATATACATATTACCTGATTACACAGATTAACTGTAACATATATATATATATATATATATACTCCTAGTCTAAGTGAAATAACTCGACCTGTCACTATAATAACGATACTGATACCATGACTGTCTTGGTATAACTTGGTATTGATCACATGCCCCTCTGTGGCTAGTGTTCACTTACAAATGTGCCAGCATCCGAACGGCATACAGGGGCAGGTACGGGGCCAATCGCGGCCAATTTACGGGGGGGGACACCGCGGCATGTGATGGGGGCGCCTGCCGCAATTGGCACACCGCCTGAGCTACGTGTAAATTCGACGTCCGGCCTACTTGGTTTTGTTGACATCCTAGAAGCGTAATTTCTATTCGTTTTTCCCCCAAAAAAACTAAAATAAAAAAAGAGGGAAAAACCGCTCGCACTTGTCGTCAACGGTTTGTCAGAAGTTGTAATGGTGAACGAACGATGATGATCGTAATCGACTTCCAGGTGATAGAAAGTGTATCAGAACAGGAATTAATGTCTCTACCGATCCGACAAACAGATGAATAACTGGCATAGATCCCTGTTAATATCACAAAAATATCACCAGTTATCGCCATAGATGTATAAAATACACTACCTCTTCTCTCCAATTAATTGGAATTTAAAATTTAAGGAAGGTCCTTAGCAATCGTTGGTATTCGCTGAATGTTGATTAATTAACAATCACAATTAGCAGCAGTCTGATACGGAGACGTCTGAGATGATGAGTGAAATCTCGTGACTAACATAGTGCAACATCCTTAACCTCTGGAGCATCAGGACTTACATGCTACAACATCATTAACCTCTGGACTATCATGACTGACATACTACAACTTCATTGACCTCTGGACCACCGGACTAACATCATACAACATGTATGTGTGTTTAACTTCCGGACCAACAGGACTAACATACCACAGCATCATTAACCTCTGGAGCATTAGTACTAACATACTAGAATATTATTAACCTCTCGACCGTCAAGACTGAGATACTACAACATCATTAACCTCTGGAGCATCAAGACTAATATACTACAACATCATTAACTTCTGGAGTATCAGGACTGACATACGACAACAGTATTAACCTCTGGACTATCGACATGTAGATGTCGTCATAACGATGCTGAATGAAAACGTTAATTTTGATACCACTTTGATACTATGTTGATACTATTTTTATTGTTACCAATACAGTTGCCCTTCTAAGTACCGTGGTTTTTGACGAAACCAACACTTGCGTGTACTGTGAAATTTCGTTGAATGCAGAGTGGATTGAAACGATCATGTGAAGCATTCATCATTTGGTTTATCTGTAACATCTGCTGTGGTCGAGTGGGTTGGAGTGTGGGAATCTCTGTCTGTATTCGTCATATGCGGGACGTCGAAGGTTCGAATCCTGCCACGGCCTTATAGTAAGTAGTACGGTGGAGTTTGCCGTCATATTAATAAGTCTTTATTTACGCACAATTGGAGCCCGTGTCGAAGCAATAAATTAGACGCCATACGCGTCTCCCTCATTTGATGAAGGCAGCCAGGTAAACCAACTGCCAGTTCGGCCATCATAGTTTGCTACTGTCAGCGCCATTGTGAACTCTTCATTAATTATTGATATCTTTTTAATGACATTCTTTAGAATACGCGCTAGGGGAGCGTATTACAACAACAATAACAACAACAACAACAACATTAACAATAATTAATATTATTATTTTCATATTCGCGTGTTCTCTTAAGAATAGATCAGAGTTGTTGCGGCATCGTAAGAATACTTAAACACGGTGTACCACACTTAATTCATCAACTGTTCTCTCCTTAGATCGACATCATGCAAAGATGATGACATATCTTTTTGAAGACCGTTATTGTTTCGTTCACCGTTGTCGATCATTTTCATATAGCTGGTTTTCCCCGGCTTTACTTCGGTGAATCGCATTAATTCTGAAAATATTATATTCCAGTGCTTTTTTTTTAAAACAGCCACAGGTGAACCCCCCCCCCCCAACATCTCTCGTGGCTCAAATTGGTTGATATCATGGTCAATGAGTGACTTAGTGAGTAAGTTTGTCAGCGAGTGAGTTTACGAGTGAACGACTAAATGAGTAAGTTATTGAGGCTGTGAACGAGTGGGCGAGTGAACGAGTGAACGAGTGAGTGAGTGAGTGAGTGAGTGAGTGAGTGAGTGAGTGAGTGAGTGAGTCAGTGAGTGAGTCAGTGAGTCAGTGAGTGAGCGAATGAGTGAGTGATATGTATACCTTAATTACACAGAGGAACATAATGGACAGAATAAATCCCCCTCATTGAGTTACCTCTTACCACAAAAAGGTGGGTACAATTGACTAATTCTTAAACCCAGAGTAGGAGTGGGGGAGGAGTGTGCTGAGAGAATTATAAGCTTATAATCATCTGCTAAAAGAAGCCGCTAACATTGTTTATCAAAGGACTTCCAGCAGTTGGTGGCTGCTGGTAGCTCAGTATACTATACAACAGTATATAACAGTTAGTTATAATGTACAGCTATCTTTGGCAATTAAATATTGAAGTGTGATGTTAGGACCTACTTGGGCCCATGAAATATACTAATGGTGACCCCCCTCGGGGTAAACACACAAACGCACAGGCACACACGTAAGCATGGACACACGCATGCACGCATGTACGCACGCACACGCACAGATGCACACACACACACGCACGCACGCACGCACACACACACACACGCGCACACAGGTCCATTATATATCCTCCTGTGTGAGTAGGAAAGCCATTCCAAGCCAGGAAATAAGTGTTAAAGTAATTACGAGTGAGATATATTTTCTGACGGTAGTGGTGGTAGTAATGATGATGATGATAATGTTGATGATGGTGGTGATGATAATAATGATGATGATGATGATAGACAATTGGTGAGATTCGAACCGAGAACCTCAGGCTTTAGAACGAGGAAAGGGCTTCATTTTGCGTATGGTTCGTGAGACCTGGCTGGGAATTTCTGGTGTATATGGGCTAGTATAGGTATGTCACTGTATGTGCGTGTTTATGTATGTGTATGTGTGTGTGTGTCACTCTACGACTTGTTGCTCTCATTATCTACATACCTTCCCTAAACAGCTCCCCACACATTTTTCTTATACACCATACAGGTACGAGAACAGCCCCCCCCCCCCCCCGGGTACAATACACTCCACATAGTATTTGTCAGGGATATTTCTACATGTACTAAGTGAGTCCCGTATGTTTATCTACTTGTAACATTCAATATATTATCAAACGTGATTTTATTTCTGATACGACCAAATTTAAAGGTATAGTGTACGATCTGTATCCATGGCGACTGTTATCTTAGCAATCGTCTTGATATAGAGTCTGGAAACAATTATCATCTTTAACCACCATCCGGCCTCTCACTGCTGCATCTTTCTCGGGTAACAAAGACCGTCACCTGGCCAACTCCAGCTCTGGATAAACGAAACAATTAATACTCTTTGTTTATTAACGATCCCCAAAGAGTGGCCAGCCATTATGGTAGGATACGGGAAGCTGGTGGCTGTCTCTAGCCGTCGGCAATTCCTTGTCTCTCTTTGTGGATACAATAGCTCCAGGTAGAGGTAACCATCAAAGGTATTATTATCTCTCTCTCCGTGTGTGTGTGTGTGTGTGTGTGTGTGTGTGTGTGTGTGTGTGTGTGTGTGTGTGTGTGTGTGTGTGTGTGTGTGTTATTTATGTGTATAATCACGTGGAATTAATGGTTGTTTTCAAACCTTTGTAATCAAAAACCTGCCTCCGGGTGTAAATGCCCTCTTGTTAGTAGCTGTAGTAGTAGCTGGTGTAATAATGGTGGTGGCGGTGCTGGCGATTGTGGCGTTAGTAGTAATAGCAACAGTAATAGTAGTTGTTGTTATTTCAATTTTTGTTGCTGCTTTAATTGTTGTTGTTTTTATCGCTATTGTATAAAATATGGCTGTTCTCTCAGTCAAATTATGTTGGTCATTATCGAAATACCTGTGAGGTTAATTGATAGGATAGCTTTGTGTTTGTTTATTTGTTTATGAGTGAGTGAGGGTTGATTGTTATATATATATATATATATATATATATATATATATATATATATATATAAAGAGACAGACAGAGAAAAAACAGACACATTACAGACAGACAGACAGACAGACAGACAGACAGACAGACAGACAGACAGACAGACAGACAGACAGACAGACTATATATATATATATATATATATATATATATATATATATATATATATATATAAAGAGTGAGTGAGTGAGTGAGTGAGTGAGTGAGTGAGTGAGTGAGTGAGTGAGTGAGTGAGTGAGTGAGTGAGTGAGTGAGTGAGTGAGTGAGTGAGAAGCGTGTCGTATGATCTCCTCAGTTTGTTAATTCCACAATTTATATTTAGCGACCCGGTAATGACTTCTAATTGGTAACCCTATACTTGCAGGCTGGAGTGACCTCCCCGGTGACATCATCATTAATGATATAACTCTTATTAGTAATTGGATCAGTCATTATGTTCTAGAGTTATCAGGTTTATCTTATGGTGGCGGTAGAGGTGGTAGAATGTAACATATACATGGTTTATGGCTTAACGGGGGGGGGGGTATCACCGGCAGGAGTACACCTTAAGTGTGCGAAGATAGGATAGATCCTTGGATGTGATGAAATAACTTTATTTTATTTTGTGTGTGTGTGTGTTTTAGCTGTGTATAATAAGGCACAGGCACAGAGAATCTCGAACCGTGAATTCAAACTCTGGACGTTTCTTCAGGGGACTGAATCCAGAGTGGCGATTTTTCTTGCTGAGACATGTGTAATGTCTCACCAGTCCCCAGCAGCCATATTTGTGTGTGTGTGTGTGTGTGTGTGTGTGTGTGTGTGTGTGTGTGTGTGTGTGTGTTGGGAGCGGGAGGGTCTATACATGGTCATTTAACCAGGACGCCAACACTTATCCTCATACAGTAATATGGTGGTACGTACTTGTATACCTGTTTATGATATTATATATGAATCTCGATTATACCGTGTGGGGGAATCAGCAGGATGATGAATTCAGAAGGCCACCTTTTCATAATAAAGTTAGTTAATATTATTATTATATTTTGATGTTATTTTTGTACCTGGAAGAGAATAAATCTCGTGTAAATCTATACCGAGATCGGGTCTGTTTATATCTCAGAGTAACCTGTGTTGGTTGAGGCGCCACATAAATAGTTTTAATTATTATTATTATTATAAGTTGGATCCTAGATTGAATTTCTATTATCGAAAAGATTTAGGGTATTCTGACCCTTGGGTAGAGATAAAGGACGCCAAGCAACATTTGGGATTTAGGGTGAGGAAAGGGCTTTATATTGTGTATGGTTCGAGACCGGGATGGGAACTTTTGGGTGTTTATGTCCCCCGACAGGTGGAAAGGGGCTAGTGTATATATGTTGTTCCGTCTCTATGTGTATGCGTGTGTGTGTTTGTGTGTGTGTGTGTGTGTGAGAGAGAGAGAAAGAGAGAGAGAGAGAGAGAGAGAGAGAGAGAGAGAGAGAGAGAGAGGAGAGAGATGTAGCTAAGTGGGTCTACCTCACGGGTGGATTAATTTCTAAGGATATAATTCCGGATCCATTACGGATCCTTTACTGTTGTTATTCCCACAGCCATTACTGCCTGACCAAGTGCATCTCCAGGCCGCTCAAACAATAACCAATCAACGAGCCGGGAATAACAACCAATCAGCGAAGCGAAAATTTTAGCCAATCAGCGGACGAATTCGTCCATCTAGCATCGATGTCCCCGTAATGGTCTTCAGTCTTTGATGACCGTCGACATCCATAAAACAAAATTATACATCCCTCATCCATCCTCATTCATCGCCTCATCCTTCCTCAATCATCTCCACCCACCTTCATCCACTCTCACCTAGCGCTAGCAAAAGATGAGAGAAGAGTTTAATGCACCGATCACATTGCCTGTTCAGTGAGGCTTATAATCGGATTTCGTCATTTCCGGTTCCGATACGTATTTGTTCCGGTTTCGGAATCGTTTCATTTGGGAAAGAGTTCGTTATTGGAAGTCACGTGGTAAATAAAGCTTTTTGTCTTTGTTCCGGATTTTGTTGCTGGGCTGAACACTTACTATCGGGTTATCTGTCTGGATCTAACTATAAAGATTATTGATGACCATGATGATGATGAAGAAGATGATGATGCTGATGATGTTGTTGTTGTTGTTGATGATGATAAAGATGATGATGATGATGATGATGATGATGATGATGATAGATAGATAGATAGAAAAGCCCAGATGAACTATATTCAATCGAATTGGCGAGATAAGAAATTTTCGTTTTTCATCCTATATAGTTTCTCTCTGATAAAAGATGATTCTTTTTAATGACTTATGATGATTTATGACGATCCAAGAAACCGACAGAAGAATGCCGTAGACGGAAACGAGGCAGTTAATGCAGCTTTTAGTGAGTCACCGTTTGTCTGATCTTTGCCTCCGTCTTCCAATAGAATGGCAACAGTCCTTCGCGTTATGGACAAAATATCTTTGTAGCTTTGATTATCCTTGATGATCTTTGATTAGCTTTGTACTCGGCGAGAGACAGTCTTAGAGTGAGTGATTCCCTGAACAAAAGTTCTCCCAACTTTGTTACGCCGAGGACGACGACCATGGCGGCATCCCGGCTCAAAGAGGACCACTTTGATCCTTTGCACAATGTTATACGGCTGTCTTTGTACGTGTTATATATCAAAGTTGACGTGTCAGCTCTGTGGGTATATAGACAGCGTGATGTGGTATGGGGTATAGGGGAGTGGCGGGGGGGGGGGGGGGGGGCGGTAAAAGGGCCCTGGGAGGCTTGTGAAATGCTATGAGTTTAATGAGGTAAAATGTGAAGGGTGTGTTTATATATGTGTATGTGTGTGTGTGTGTCTGTGCTGTGTTTATGTGTGTATTCGTGTGTGTGTGTGTGTACGTGCGTTTGCCTGTGTGTGTAAAAATGCTTCCCATTTGAGTGTATTCTGTTATAATCATAATGACATGCCACAGATTTTCCCGATGGGGTTAATTAAATCTTGTCGAATTTCACGGAACGATAGCTACCTAAAAAGAACACACACACACACACACACACACACACACACACACACACACACACACACACACACACACACACACTACAGCTGACTTTAACATGACGTTGTCATTTCGTGACATTGTCAAGTTGCCGTTACTTTGACATTATTTTGATGTCGACAACATCTGCTTACCAAACAGCTTTATTAACAACATCTATCAGTAAAACTGGTCTATTGTTTCCCAAATAGACGATTATATTACCGTTTTGATATTCATCTGATAATGTTCAATGTTTATAGTAGTCACCATATAGAATATTTAACTTAATCTATCACTATCTACTCACCGTATACTGTTCATCATCTTACGATGTTCGCAATATAATATTTATTTTTATTTATTATTCTCTCTCTCTCTCTCTATATATATATATGTTCGGTGTTTGAAGAAAATATATTATTTGACCCCATTGTTGATGACAACAATATAGCTCGGCTATGTATGCTATGATATATAAGTCTAGGAAAATAGGGGTTCATTATGATGACGGTATATGTTTTTGTGTGTATGCGTGCGTGCGTGCGTGCTTATTTGCTTGCGTACGTGCTATAATACTAAGTTGTGTATATTACGAGATCACAAAGGCTACCTACGTATTTCCAGCTGTTATATATAAATAGACAGCTGTATAAATGACGTTGACAGGTGGACTAAAATGACTGTATTGAAATTTTTCTTCTTCTTCTTATTATTATTATTATTATTATTATTTTACATTATAATAAATTTATGGATCAGAGAGATAAATTGGTCTCGATATATATAATAGTGTGTTGTTATACAACTTTATACAACTGTTTCCAACTGTTGTATACTGTCCGACCACACCTCAACACCCACCGTGTATCATTTAATTAGACCTTCTATCAGTGATTATTTTCCCGTTATTTATTATCACTTTATTGGAGGAGGGTGAGAGCAACATTGATTAAATGTTATTGTCCTATACACAATTTCAACTAACACGGTAGCATCCAAAACCGCCTCTTTGGCATCGTGGGTAGAGTGCGAGACTATTTACCTATGGCTATGGTCATTCTGTGTGTCGGTTGTGGGTCGCCGGTTCGCGCCTAGGCCGTGACATTATAGTAGGGGGAGTTTTTCATCCAGCCAGGCAACTGGCAAGGTTTATACTCCGCCGAACATGCCATATATTCTAAATTCTAAATTTATTTAGGATTAGTCTCCGTGGGGAAGCTGTAAATTACGGACCACATGCTTCTCCCTCATTTGAGGTTGCCAGCCACGCTAAAAAACTGCCATTTCGGCTATTAGTATTATATATAATTACAAGCATCAAACCGTGTGCCCTTTGTTACAAAGAGACGTCTAATGGTAACAATGCTTGGTCCATTTGGCCTACATTGTGCACAAAAGTGGCCGTAAAATATGAAACGTTCAAACATCTAATCGTAAGACGGATAATTACGAAACAATGTCTCCGGTTCTTCTTTGGTAATCCTATGTCTAACCTTCGCTTTAATCTCATAGTCTGGACCATCTAATAGACTACCGTACACTCCACTTACTAGGGATGAAACGAAAATACGGTTATATCGAAGTAGCTATCCAGCCGGCTGCACATCGTCTAAAGGTGAGCTCAACGAATAACCATCTCAATATTCTAATCGATGATCCACGAGCGAGCGAAGGCCTATCCGATAGTGTGTGGTGGCTGACCACAAACCTCTAACACCTGAGCTCAAATCTCGGCTGGGCTACGTCAGAAGGCTGTTTCGTCTGTCATCTCACCTCGTTAACCTTGAAGGTCGCTCGAACCATTTAGCCAAGCCGCAGTTGAGAATTTCAAATGATGGCTCCAGATAGTTATATATCCTCGTCATATTTAATTACATACGTCTTCATTCCTTGTCTCAAACGTATTAAATGGACTAGTCGAAAGTACTCACTCTACTGACATTAATAATTGAAATATACAGCCATAACATGAATCATTGTTACTACTACTAATACTACTACTACTACTAATACTACTACTACTACTACTACTACTACAATACAGACATCTCGGTTAGCAGTCGATAAACGAACTTTCGCCGGTAATTAAGTCAGTTAATTGGATTTAATTATGTTTAATTATTGTTTTTCCGACGTATCATTCTTATTGGTACCAGTCTGTGTATATGAATATTTGTATAAAGAGATATCCATATATATATATATATATACATATATATAATTCTTGTGTTCAAGTGTAGACTTTGCTGTATATGCGTCACCATACTCATGTATAATATGTATGAGGTAGATGTTTTCTTTATTGAATGTTTATGTATAGACTGATAATTGAACTGTTCCTGTTACTACCTGAATGTTGGATGAGGCTTTATAGATTGTAGATATATGGATTATGTTATTTGTAATATATATATATATATATATATATATATATATATATATTATGGCTTGCTGTGAGTTTAGAATGTACTGATATATGTGTGGATTATGCCCGTCTGGTTCCATATGGAATGCGTGTGTCCAAACTATTAACGTGTGTGTACTGTGTATGTCTGGTGTGTGTGTGTGTGTGTTGTGTATGTATGGTGTGTGTACTGTGTATGTCTGATGTGTGTGTGTGTGTGTGTGTTGTGTATGTCTGGTGTGTGTACTGTGTATGTCTGATGTGTTTGTGTGTGTGTTGTGTATGTCTGGTGTGTGTACTGTGTATGTCTGATGTGTGTGTGTGTGTGTGTGTGTGTGTGTGTTGTGTATGTCTGGTGTGTGTACTGTGTATGTCTGATGTGTTTGTGTGTGTGTTGTGTATGTCTGGTGTGTGTACTGTGTATGTCTGATTTGTGTGTGTGTGTGTGTGTGTGTGTGTGTGTGTGTCTGTGTGTGTGTGTTGTGTATGTCTGGTGTGTGTACTGTGTATGTCTCGTGTGTGTGTGTCGACTTTATGTGTATAGCTCACGTTCCAGTCATTCATCAGGCTCCGCCATTAAGGGAATAGTAACATAACCCTCAAGGTTAAGGTTTCTTTTAGAAGGATCTTACACGGCGAATTGGCCATCACCCCTCCCCCGCACACACACACACACATAAGCACACACCCCCACACACACACACACACACATACACATACCCCCCACGCATGCGTCCACAGTAATACATGCTTTAAACGACAGTACTCAGTACGCCGACATTCTGGCTGAGAGACACACAGACAGACGCCAAGATGTGAAGGTATTTGATACAAAAACTAGTATTCCGGTAAAATCTGTTTAAATATGTCAACATTAGTACCGACCCAGAAATATATCTGACGCCATGTCTGATGTTGTCTATTATTAACCCACTTTACACACACACACACGCACAGACAGACAGACAGACAGACAGACAGACACACTCAACGATGACAACAGTTGCCGTTTTCGGTAGACAACAAGCGTGCTGAGTAATTCTCCAAAAATCCTACGAATATCTTCATTAAATCATCAGATGTTTAGTTAATGAGCTGACTATGTTATCGGGTTGGCTAATGTTAGATAATGGCGGGTGGGTTTTTTTTTCTCTGAAATAAATTTTGTGGCAGTAAAATAATTTACGCTGACATTTGCGAATGGAGACGTGTCACGTGGCCGCCCGTCCATATGCTATCCATAAGTCGGCGGGCGCCTCCGCGGTGGAATTGGTAGCGCGTTCGACCACAGATCAACAGCACCTGAGTTCGAAAAGGGTGGTTCATTACCACAAAAGTGGACCCAAAACGTCAATCATCGTCGTCATCATCCATATGTTGGCTCGTTTGTGTATATATGCCCGCCTGTCTATATATCTGCATATATATATATATATATATATATATATATAAAATTTTTGCCTTCATGTCTCTCTGTCGGTATGCTTGTTTACAGTTGTTTGTATTTTTATGGGTCTACCTGGCTGTCCAAAACTGGTTGTCTTAAAAGTTTAAAGTGTTACTAACTGACGACCTATTTGTTTGTATAACCATAAACGGTACTACTGTCAGAAAGTTTTAAATATTCATAGTTTTGGGGGTAGCTTTCGGGGCTTGCGAGGGAATAGCCGCGAAGAGGTCGTTAGCTGGGGGGTGTTGGAGCCCCCGGGCTCCCAGAAACAAAAACAAACAAAAAACCTAAAAAAATTAAAGCTCTTTCATGTATTCCCGACCGCATACATTACCGCCTGGAAAAAAAGCGGCCATTCAGTTGGTTCTAGGATGGTCACCTGGGGAATCACCCCCCCCCTCACACACACACACACACACACACACACACACTTGCCCATCACGTTTACTGAAACTGCAGCCCGATGAATACCTACCTACCTATAGGTTTGGCTAGGGGCCTATAGGCTAGATTACGAGCTTACTCCGATATCAGAGGGTAGCGGCCAATAACGCAGACAATTGATAACAAGACATGCCATAGACCAGGTAGATAGCGACATCTGGCTGTGTTGTTATCTGTCAACAATCACTAATATCGCATAACACGTGAGATCGTTATCTATAACGAGGCCAGGTACACCAGATCAGTCAGAATCATGTCAATGTGAACAATATTTGTCATTTTATCTTATCTTATTGAAATATCTTTACGGAGATAGTCAGCGTGAAGTTAGTTATGATAACTTATTTATCCGTTACCATCTTAGGGTTATGCTAACCTGTTTATCGGTTACCATTGTAAGGTTGTGATAACTCGTTTATCAGTTGTCGTTATCAGGTTAGGGGAACTTGTTGATCAGTTATCATTATGTTATGATAACTAGTTTATTAGTTATCATTATAAGGTTGTGGTAACTGGTTTATCAGTTATCATTATCAGTTTATGATAACTCGTTTATCAGTTATCATTATATGGTTATGATAACTGGTTTATCAGTTATCATTATAAGATTATGATAACTCGTTTATCAGTTATCATTATAAGGTTATGATAACTTATTTATCAGTTCATGCCAGTTGTCAATCTCTTTTCAATAATCTAACTATAAAAACACACACACAACCACTACCGAAACACCACTATCATTATCACAACCACTACCATCACTACTACTATCATCTTTGTCCCACCATCATGCATACCACTACCACTACCTCTACCTCTATCACTACTATTATCACCACACCACTACCGGAATACAAATCTAATTATCACCAAAAACTACAACCTCTTCGTCGCTGCAGTTTTTCCACGAGTCCTAACACGACTGCAACTATCACGAGGCTCCACTACCACCACCACTAGGAGGAACACTCCACCCCCACCCCATCACCACCAATGTTATCACCGAGACGGCGATCCTGGGCCCCACATTTGTGTCAGGTCCCACTACTCCAGCTGTTAGTTAACTTTATTATATATATATATATATATATATATATATATATATGTGTGTGTGTGTGTGCGAGGGATTTATTTAGGCTCCAGTTTCTTATTGACCTCTCCTAAAGCTGAACCTCTATGTTACTTATATCCTGTTATCCATAATGATGATTCGCCCTCCCCCATCACAACCATAAACGACCCCCCCCAGCCATGTGTTTACCATTATTAAGACATAACAGGTACGGGTTGTCACCGTAAACACTCTATTATCATGGTCCATGTCGAGATTATGATGACGTCATGATGACTAATTGTTAGCTCTAGCACACGTGACTTTTATCGCTCTTATTTTCATAATATATTGTCTACTGGATGTATTTTAGTAGTGGTGTAGTTGTGAGGGTACTTGTAGTAAAATTAGTAGTAAATATAGTAGTGGTAATAGTAGTGATAATAATAATAATAATAATAACAAAAACAGTACTTCTACTACTACTATTACTACTGCTACTACTACCACTACTACTACTACTACTACTACTACTACTAAAAATAATAATAATTTTTTTAAACATATCTAGCCATACAATGTACGGGAGTTGGGGAAGACAGTAGATGTTACCGTTGAAATATCACAACAGGTATGTTTAATATTACCTCATACATGAGATCATTCAAATATATCAGAGGAAGTGTCTCATAATTTGGCGTCATACAAAGTTGATAACTTGTTGGCGTCTAAGCCTTTAAAGAGTATTATCCAATAAAGTCACATCCCTGTAATAGACAATGACTAACGTTGGTATAAATTTGTCCTACAGCCAATCGATTAACATTGTTCATACGCACGCACGCACGCACGCACGCACGCACGCACGCACGCACGCACGCACGCACGCACGCACGCACCATATATATATATATATATATATATATATTTGTTGTTAACAAACGTCTATACAGACGTTAGAATTCGTTAATGAGGTGATTCCAAAATAAATACAACTTCCATATTGACAGTTAAAATATTTCCGTAGATATATGGATTTCTCTAAGGCTTTCGACACAATGGGTGACAGTTTTCTATGCGAAAAGGCGCGCTATTAAAGTCCGTTTGGTCTTTGTTTCCTTGGGGTGGCATAGAAAACATCCACTCTTGAGATAATCTTAGCGATATGCTGTTTCCAAAGGGATAGCATATGGTATATGAAAAGGTTTGCACACTCAATCCCTTATTCGTTATTATCTATACAGATCGTCTATAAGCTTTCTTTCGTTTAGTATTTGTATACCATTTTGTAGATTATTTAACCATTTTGATGTCTGGTGAAAATATATGAAAGAATTATTCGAACCGTAAAGACGGTCTAAAGTAAACAAACTATCAGGAAATGTTGACAGGTTTAGTGTACTTTTGTTATAGAAAACTCAAACAAACTTAAACTATTATTCCAGACGCACATTGGATAAGTGTCTATTGTTTTTGTCTTTTCATTAAAGCGATTGTTTGATGGCCTATACCTTTATCAGATCATTCTCATATTTCTATGGCACCCCGATTCTCGCAGTTTAAATATCAACGTATTGTAATGTTTTTAGCGTTGAATAACTTAAAATAGAAATGATTCGAATTAGTTTTATCTGAAGTTTTAATAAGGAATTGTATATTTTCGTGTAGGATGAAAATTTTTAAATAATCGTTTTTTTTTTAAATTATAGATACCCACTCACTTCGGTAATCTTATCATTGATTCAATGTACCCGAATGAACTAGATAGTTCACAGAAAAGAAGAAAAAAGGCCAATTGGAACTGTTCCAGAAAGCGAGCTGTAATATGGTGACAAAGAACGCTTAGTTAAGAATGTGGAAATTTGTTTAAGTTAAAGGACATGTTTAGTTTTCAATCTTCACAGCTAATTGTATTCATTCATTAACATTGAATTCCTACAATCTTTAATAGAGGTGCTCCTTTCAACAGAGTTATTCATTCTCACAAAAATTCATCTTCACCAATGACGCATACAAGAGAAAAGAGCATTATGCAATTGGATGAAACGACTTTTTTATTAACCACTTGAAGCTCGTGATGCAAACAGTTGGAAATGAAAGGGGGAAAAAACAACGCTCAGCTTCAGTAGGTCTGTAAATCTTCTTCTGATGAGGTATTATCTATACAATATGTATCATATTATCTATTCGAGAGTATTGAACTATTTTATACCGACTTCCTCGGCACGTACACCGATAGGTAAATATACAATCTTCCGTTCAAAATGGTGTTCCCCTTCTGTAAAATCATGTCATTTTTCGGTTGTTACACCTTAAACGTCTTGTTGATCTAATGATCTCTACACGTGAATTGTTATAATATGTTAATATCAAATGTGTTGGCCTATAGTCTGTCATCATCGCATAAATTTACTACTGCTATTACTGCTAAACTACTGCAACTGCTGCTACTCCTGGTACTGTTTTTGGTGTTGCTATCGCTACTACTACTACTACTATTACAACAATAACAACAACAACTACTACTACTACTACTGCTACTACTACTATTACTACAATAACAACAACTTCTACAACAACTACTACTACTACTACTATTACTACAACAACTACTACTACTACTGCTACTACTACTACTACTACTACTACTATTACAACAACAACAACAACAACAACTACTACTACTACTACTATTACTACAACAACAACAACTACTACAACTACTACTACTATTACTACAACAACAACAACTACTACAACTGCTACTACTACTACTACTACTACTACTACTACTACTACTACTATTACAACAACAACAACAACTACTACTACTACTACTACTAGTACTACTACTATTACTACAACAACAACAACTACTACTACTACAACTACTACTACTATTACTACAACAAGAACAACTAATACAACAACAACTACTACTACTAATACTACTACTATTACAACAACAACAACAACAACTACTACTACTACAACTACTACAACTACTACTGTTTCGGGGTTGTCTGTCCTGTTAATAATCAACATTTTAATAATGTCCAACTTATGTATGTTGTGTGTTAATTATCTATCTATTTGTAGTAGATTAGAGGGCCACATTATGTTAACGACCTAACATTGTCTACTAGAGTACTACTATAAGTGAACATTTCCGGCCTTCATTCCCTACCTGGGTACACGTATTGTGCTATTGTACACGTTGGGCTACTGTCTTACCTATGTTCGATATGTGCCGTACCTGCGTACATTATGTTAGTGTTGATAACTCTGTATGTGCGTGTGTGTGTTCGTGCGCGCGTGAGGGCATATGTTTGTGTGTTAATGTTCTACGTATGCTAATGTACTACTTAAATATGCCATTGCCTATGTTATCAGAGTTGCTCATTAAATGCTCAAAGGGGTCTATATTTATCTAATAAAGAACAACTTTCTTTATAAAGAACATGTTGGCCTTTTTTTTCAAAAAGAAATCGTGTTCATGAACTGATCACGTGGTGTCATTATTTTACCAATACGGTGTTGCCCTGGGCTTTGTATATAATAGATAATTATATTTTTGTATAGGTAGCTCTCTCTCTCTCTCTCTCTCTCTCTCTCTCCTGTGTGTGTGGGGGGGGGGGGGCGTGTGTGTGTGTGTGACCGTGTGTGTAAAGATACGTTTGATGGTCTGCCTGTCTGTCTTTCAGCCTACGAGTAGATAGGTATCCATGTATAGATAATTTTAATTATGTTGTACTAATTACATTATAACCCTGTCAGTACGCTATTTATGGTACAACAAAGGCCTGCTAGTGATGAGAGACAATCGGTTCGTTATTGATCCGCCTGTCTCTCTCCGAACATCGCTGATATATACCAATGCACTCGCGCACCATCATCTTCAATTCACCTGGTATATACCGTGTCTTGTTGTCTTTTTAATAGGCTTTAATAGTCTTTTTAATAAGCTGCCGTTTTCTAGTGTAGTCCCTCAAACATTGAGCTGTCTTATATCATTAAACTGTCACGAATATATAGGTCAGACTTAGATAAGAAGACTGTTTTCGTTTATTAATAAGGCCGTTATATCAGATTACCCGGAGAACGTCCTATAGTTTGTGGCTCTAGTCAACTGACTGCTGATTACTATGACCTTGAGTGCTGTACTCAGGGTCAAGGTGAGAGTAATTAGTACATATACTCGGAGTACAGTTACCTCCATCAGACGTGGCCCAGATTAATAATGATCGATTGATTCGGGTAGAAGCCTCGTTGTTGTCTCGCCTAGATAATCATGTGTGTCTCCGTTTGTGTGTGTGTGTGTGTGTTTGTCCGTGTGTGTGTGTCCGTCCGCGTGTGTGTCCATGTGTGTGTGTGTGTGTGTGTGTGTGTCCATCCATGTGTGTGTGTCCGTGTGTGTCCATGTGTGTGTGCGTGTGTGTCGGTGTGTCCATTATATGTGTGTGTGTGTGTGTGTGTGTGTGTGTGTGTGTGTGTCATCTCATTAATATGACTCATCATAACAAATTCCATGCCGAACACAAATCAATAAATGACGATAGACGCTCGACATATTTTGTTCTGTATATCACTAATTTGGATCAGATACATAGTATATTAACTCACATACTGCCTACCTGATATACTGTCTAAATGGTATATTACCTACCAGATATACTCTCTATATGGTATATCACCTACCTGATATACTGTCTATATGGTATATTACCTACCTGATATACTGTCTATATGGTATATCACCTACCTGATATACTGTCTATATGGTATATCACCTACCTGATATACTGCCTACATGGTATATCACCTACCTGATATACTGTCTATATTCTATATCACCTACCTGATATACTGCCTACATGGTATATCACCTACCTGATATACTGCCTACATGGTGTACCACCTACCCGATATACTGCTTTCGCGGTATACTGTGTAGCTGTATACTGCCTATATGATATGCTGCCATCGTGATATACTGCCTACATGGTATACTGCCTACCTGGCATACTGTTAACATAGTGTATTGCCAAAATGTCTTATATTTGCCTAAATGATATACTCCCTACCTGATATTTTGCCTACCTGGTGTACTGCCTACCTAGTGCACTACTTACGCGCTGTACTGTAAATATGTTGTACTGCGTGATAGATGATATATCTGGTACAATACTTGATATAATGTTAACTCTATTTTATATAACTGGAATGCTGTCTATCTAATAGAAAACATCGTTCAATAAATGTCAAGTATACAACCTGGTATGCTATCTACCTGGCATTCTGCCTGGTATTCATTATGACCGCTATGGTACCTGATGTACTACCTAACTGGTGTATTTCATGATATGCTGTGTGTGTGTGTGTGTGTGTGGTACCTGTCTAGCATGTGCACTATTACCCAGCATACTACCTACCTGTACATTTTTATCATAACACTTATTTAAATGACATGTCGACATGTTGACATATTGTATTCAGGAATGTTGATCGTCTCGCTCTCTCTGTCTGATATATTTGGCGTCATCATACCTCAACGACCATTAGCTTAACAATACCATCACCCTCGTTCGCCCCCCCCCCACCGTCTATCCAAACAGATTGTATCCACCTTCGGGGAGGTTGACAGATTATACGAGCACATTTCAATTGCAAAAACATATTTCTCTTCTGAGGGCTTAATGTGTCTCACTTTATTCAACCATTTGTTTTTAATAGGATTTATCATCAAATGAAAGCTGCAAATGCAAACAACAAACAAACAATTGTTATACCACCGGGGGGGGGGGGTAAATTATCGTCGCCGGTTCCTTGTTTTTCACGGCTATTTACAACCAACAATATTTGCAGTAGAAATTGTTTTACACATCCGTGGTGCGCCGTTTGCAAGTCGGTGTACGTGCTCGACTGGCCATTTTGCCTCCTCGTCTTAGTGATAAATCACGGCTTCACGACAACGTTTAGTTCTGTTCAGAAAAGATGTGTATTTTGTGCGCCATTCATGGCCATCCCCCGTCGGTAGTTAAACCAATACTGATGATGATGACATGACGGTACCTGGACTACAGCGAGGCCTCTTTACGTGAGTCAGTCACGGGTCAGTGAGTCGGAATGCAAACAACTTTGGCTGTTGTGTACTGACGACGGTGGTTGTGGTGCTGGTAGTAATAGTAGTAGTAATAGTATTAGTACCGTGGGAGGTTTAAAAAAAAATCCTATTCGGACATATGCTGGTTGTTGTTAGGACTATGTTCGCTGTTTTCTTGAGAGATTTAGGTTTTTAGTTTGTTATTTTCTGTTGGCATTTGTTTTGGCCTGAAACGGTCGAATCATTCCAAGACATGGCTTCCCCATTATGATATACCGCCTATATAACGAATGGCCAGCTGGCCATGAGAATTATTTCCGCCACCCTCGTCAAACCCCCCCCCCCCCCCATCACCACCCCCCTACAGTAACCCCACTCGGACAGTGACGAAGCCACGACAAGATCAATATCCGACTTTATGGATGGTATTTGACCTCGTCGGTTATCATATCTTTATGCCTGACTATACACATCTCTACGGCTCATAACTGTCGTTGCGTCGTGTCCAAGGGGCTGCCGAAATATAAGTCGCTCGCCTACTCAGAAGGTGAACCTAATTTAATATTCCTTTATCTGTCTAACAAGGTAAACGCCGATCGCGTTATCTCGCTCGGAGTTTGAGTGCCCGGCTCAAAGTGAGTACTGTTAATCAGTAATAAGATACGGCCAAAGTCCGTGCGAACGCAGCCGGCCAAATGCTTATAAACACCGACAACTAGAGATATATTTACGCCTCGATATTTATCACTGAGGCATTTTTTTGTATGGATAAAATACCCAACGACCAATACAAACTCGCTGCTGTATAAACGAGTGTGTGTGCTTGTGTGTGCGTGCGTGGCGATTTAAAGGAATACGAAATGTTGTTTACCAGAGAGGGACAATCTACTGTCTGTGATCGTGGTCAGTTCGCTGTCAACTCTCGCCCTCTGTGGGAGCTCTCTCTTTACAACGACTGACTGTTGGAAAAGTGTCGAGGTACTTGCCTCGATCGGCAGCGAACCGCGTCGAAGGCCTTCAGCAGTTCGCGCTTGCATGTCGGACGCGCAGCCAGTGAGGCGTGCGCTTTACTCGCGTCGGTTTTGAATTGCTCACAGCGCTCAAACCGAGCGGCGGCCTCTTACAGCGGTCCCCTCACCGAGCATTCGACACGGTTAGATACCGCCGCATAACGATCGAGGAAGGGTGACTCGGCCATCCCACGCTACGCACGGCGAGATGTCAACAGTTGAGCGTCTCATGCGGGGGAACCTGGATGGCGGAGCTCATTTTGGCGCGATCTGATAACAGTTTTCTGCCACTTTTCATATGTGCGTGTGGGTGGGTGCGCGCGCGCGTTGTGGAAGAGAAGGGAGAGACGCGCTACCAATATTGACGCCGTTCGCGTTGTGAGTGGAGACTTCAACAGCTGCCCATAGCTTGCCTAGTAACTGCGTTCGGCGCTGTTCGGGTTCAACTTTCATTCCGTTACGAACTATGTACGGGAATCTCTGTCGTGGAACAGTCGATAAAGGTCCAAACGTAGTCGGATTTAGCTTTTTAGAGTTATGGAGCTATCCGAGTCCGTCGACGTGCGGGTTGGTTTACCACCATCGCATTCTAATCGACTGATTACAGGGATGGATATGCAGGCAGAGACGAACTGATACGCTCGTAGCTTCGATAACCTCGCCTACCCGGATGTTTGGATCGCGGTAGGAATGCCAGCGTACAGGTATGCAACAATCGCAGACCGACCAAGCATATTCAGTGCTTCGCTGCTCGTTAGCTGGGAAAGGGCCTTTGATGGTGGTAGCGAACAGTGGCGACTTCGCATTCCATTATTGGCGGCGACCTGCGCGTGAATGGCTACGTAATGCGGCCAATTCTATTGTACAGCGCGAGGCCAGGCATGCGAACCATTCTACGCACGACATTTGCATAAGCGGCGTGTGGTTTTTAGCGAATTTCCGTTGTCGTCAAACGTAAACTGTACGCTTTCGGCTGTGTGCCACCACCGGTTCGAGTTTCCAACGTCGTTCGTGTGGGTCACGCTTGTCTGACTTGTTGCCGGTAGTTGTTTGCTTCTGTCGCCCTGTGTACTCGCCTATGTACTCAGTACGCCAGACGCCCGAGAGCCAACACAAACACAAACCTACTCCAACGGCCATTTGGCGGTAGTTCCCAGCTCGGTTGTTGTATCACGAGTACAGTTGTCATTGCTTGGCGAAGGATTAGTTCCATTTCACGTGACTGATGGCTTGTACCCATGATGAGGATATTGTCGGTGTAGAAGTGTTTGACGATAGTTGTCGTTGTCATCGTCGTCAGCGGGATCATTAGTGACAGGCTTCAGTGACTTTTTTTTTGGGTGATCAACAAAATAGAGCATTTGATATGTCATTTGTTGTGCAATAAGTCTATGGTTATCTTTATGGGATCATCATGTTAAAAACGGAACCAGTCGCATTCCACCTCAGGTTAGTACCTATTATTATTATTATTATTATTATTATAACTCTTCATCATCATCATCATCATCATCATCGTGATCGCGGTCGTAGTACCCAACAATACTATAACAAGTCTTTTATGTGTATGAAGTGGGAGATGTCTTTGAGTGTGTGTGTGTGTGCCCGCGTCCCCATGTTTTAGCCCTTGTCGTTGTTATATAGGACTCGATGTTAGCTTCCCATCTGTCTGGATCGACATCCCGATGGGAAGCGTTTGTTGTTCTAACCGTCAACTTTTGTACTGAGATGATGAATGATCCATAAGAGACCGTTTTCATCCGGCCTAAAACTGATCTATGTCGTAGACGGGCGGGCGGTCTTTCGAATTTTATATCGGTTCAGATTTTTTTTTATATAATCCCCACACGACGGGATTTATACGAAGAGCGGCCTAACAAGCGGAGACATCGCCGTTCTCACTACTTCGTAACAATCGTAATGCGTCGAGTATCTGACTAGGACGACCAAGTATTCAGTGTTCGTTTTGCCTCCGGCACTCGGTGTAATATTTGTTTGTGCATAATGGGAACATCCGGTTTAGAAAACTTTCACGCCAGTATAGAGAGCGGGCTATTGACAACTAGCGATAATAACTCGATATAGACTATATAAATATATATATCGGCCAGTTGTTTTTCTCGGCCCCCCCCCCCCCCGATTTCGAAGCGTTTGTCCTGTTTCAGCTATCGATCAATGTTTATAATTAGGTACATGATGATGTCATCGGTTCAGTATAACCAAATAGAGGACATCGAGCGAACTAGAGTGGTCATCGCTGAAATATGTCTGGCAACGAATATTGGCAAAGCTGAGAGAGATAGAGAGAGAGAAAGAGAGACTTTAGGATAAAAATACTGACCGCATTCAAACGTCTGCTCGGCAAGCGTAACCAAAAAGGCCATAATTCGGGTTGGTTTTTTCCTCTCCAAAACAACGAGGTCGAGTCGACCAAGAAAAGTTGTCGTAGTTTGTGTAAGACGATATATATATATATATATATATATATATATATATATCAGTCTGTTGTAGTCACTTGTCTTTGGCATTTTCTTGGCCAATAACGGCTGTCATTGTTATATTTCTATAGCCGGTAAACGATGATTGATTGTTAGATATAATTGTTCTATTTTGGCTTGTTTCTGTTGGCCGGTCCGTTGTTTTCTTGCCAAACTGGTTTGTTTATTTGTTTGTCGGCTTTTCTGTCGTTTTAAGCCAACCCTTTTAGCTAAGTCGTTTCTTAACTGTCACCTTGCCCTGATTAAATCCGATGTCTACACACACAGCTTGATGGCTATTGTTACGGCGCGTCACATGCGCGGATGCATGCACCCACGCATGCGCGCACCCCCCCCCATATATTTTATACCACTGATAATAACCAAGTTTTATATATATATATATATATATATATATATATAAGTCATTGTACATTAGTGAACTCTCCTTTGTGCTGACATGTAAACAAAAACGGTTCATCTTCTTCTCTAAGTGTATTTTTGTCTATATCAGTGATTTACCTTGATACTTTATGATACTTCATCCTGCTATACGACTGAGGTATGTACTTACAACGAGAGTAAACAATAACTAGATTATTACCTTGTTTTGATCAGATTAATCACATAAAGGTTATTGATCATCGTGTGGTGTGCCATCATTTGAATGATGAGAAACAGTTTGGGAATTATTTTGACACGATCCTGCATCCGATGGTCGTCGTTCGCATTTGTTTTATTAACATTCAATGCCTTAGCGTTTTGCGCGTGTGTGTGTGTGTTTGTGTGTGTTCGCGCGCGCGCGTGTGTGTGTATAGCAACGAGTCGAGGTACGGTCTATATTTATTGGTGCGATGTAAAAGCCATAATGATGTATAATGTTTACATTTATTAGGTGACATCTCGCAGCCAAAGCGTTAGTGCAGTGCACAGTATACATACGGGTCGGGGTTCGAATCTCTGTGTTAGCCGGGTTCTGGCGTGGTGCCCATCGTCTGTATGACCGTAGCTGTTTACCATCATCGATGCTAAACAAAACACTGACTCATTCACTCATTACCTGGTCTATATACTGAATACTTTACGGGTTACAGTATTTTATATAGTGACCTAAAAATTAATTTTTAAGTTTAGTTCTACCGGTAACATCCAAGATCAGACTCTTTTTGTCCTCGATGACCTATATTTAAGTCCCACTCCCCCCAGCCACCCCCCCATATCCGGATACAGCCAGTATCCGAGTCGTCGATAGTTCCGTTTGTTGTCGTCAAGTGGTCACTTTTACTCTACGATCTACGGGTTTTAGCGGATCATCAATTGATCTGTTGTTGGATCGATTGGCTACGATTTGACCTGCTCCGATTCTGGTTGGCGTGACGTCATTTTTCTCATTCGATCGTCCTTGCACAGTCAGTCGGCCAACGATCGATCGTCGTGAACACGACCAACCGATTGACTGGCTGAATTACTGATCGATATTTTAATAGCGTTATTCCGCAATCCGTCGAATCGATATACGCAAACTGTCCACGAACAGAAGTATTAGTCGAGGTCGACGTGTTGATGGTTAAAGTGGGGCAACGACAGAAAATGATTTCGAGTTATTTTTTTTATTGTTTAAACTGACATGGATGCTCAGCGATGTGTAGCCAAATGGGGGCGGATGGGGTGGGGGGGGGGGGGTGAAGGGTAGAAAGGCCGGCTTGGGGTAGGGTTGATGTTTATGGGGTTATTTACTGTTAACGGTACAACAAATTCCTCTTATTTAGAACCCCCCCCCCACGTAATGGTATCTACGGAAATTTACTCCATAAACGTCTACAAAGCCACACACACGCACGCACACACGCACGCACGCACACACACACACACACACACAAACACACAATTCGCTTCTAACTCTTGGTATTCAGATGTCATGCGGCATATTGAAGTTACCAATTCATAGTCTGACCTCTGACCTCTGGCTACGCTATACTGGGTCACAACTTTCCCATGGCGACACGAAAGCGTGCGAGGATACTTTGGTTGTAAAGATCCTATAAAAATGTATATGTTGAGATATATCACTCGGAATCTTAAGGGCTGTTCACACAGGTCAGCCGTAACAGCTTGGTTGTAAACACGTGTGTGTGTGTGTGTGTGCATGTGTGTGTGTTCACTTGGCAAATTGCGATGCACCGGACCGTGACGACAATGGACTTATTTGAATGTGACCTAAATGTGCAGCCAATGATGAACCGACATTTATTACTATTCGTTCTGGGATCGCTCGATTATGACAATGGCAGCCCCTAGGTGGCGTCTCTTGTTGTCATTCGGCCAGTAAGACCAATTTAACAGACGCGAAGGTGACCCGAAAACTATTTCGAGCAATTAGCAAAGGAATCTGTTTGTTTGTTTGTTTGGGGGGGGGCACGTAAGCATGTACCTACGCTCATGCCTGAAATCATTTACGCACATGTACGTATAGCATATATACTCACTCACTCACTCACTCACACCAGGATAGTACTTGAAATAAACAAAACTGATCCTGACAACGTAAGATGATATATCCAGACTTCCGATGCTTATACCACATATTTCGTCCGAGGACTTGAACTATAGTATACATCTCACCATATATGTACCGATCCATACACTGAATATTAGAGGCCTTGACTTGTATTCGTATACACACTCCCGATGTATATTTTCTGTCGTGATACCAGAAGACTTACCGTGTCCTCATATATTAAACATATATCGTGATATCCAGTTTTAAGTCTTCGTATGGAGAGCAGAATGCGTACGGGTCACAAAACAAGTCCCCCCCCCCGGTCACACAGACAGACAGACAGACACACACACACACACACACACACACACACACACACACACACACACACACACACACACACCATTATTATAATTTATCGTATTATATATTATTATTGTATTATATATTGTACGTGTATTAAATAAATATAATATGTGTAGTAAATATAATATGTGTAGTAAATATAATATGTGTAGTAAATATAATATGTGTAGTAAATACAATATGCCTATTAAATTATGTGTATTAAAAATTCTTAGTGTATTTTACAGTATTAAAATATTCCATGTTATTAGTATATTTTATATTATTAGTGTATTCTATATTATTAGTGTAGTATATTTTATTAGTGTAGTATATTTTATTAGTGTACTATTTGATATTAGTGTACGATTTGCTATTAGTGTACTATTTGGTATTAGTGTATTACATATTATTAGTTTATATATTAATGTATTAGATATTATAAGTGTATTATATGTTATTAGTGCATTATACATTATCGATATTCTTGTGCTGTTAATAAGCTCGATAACATAAACATCAAAAGAGATGGGTGAACGGTCCATCCAGTAGGGTGTACGGCATAAAACGCGTAGCCTTCGGGGTTCGGCGTCGATTAATTAATCTGCCTCTTTTTGCCGGAGATGGTTTTGTTCCTTTGCCGGCCTTAATCCTTTAGTTATGCGGCGACAGACAAGCTTAATGTGCTGGAAAACAAGCCACTAGCGGGACCGCTCTAATAATAGCCAGCGCCATCTTGTGGGCTCGTTTTATGAGGGTAGAAACTGCCCCCACCACCACTCCACGTCTTCTAAACTCATCTGACAGTCAGGCCGTGGGTGGTGTCTCCGAGGGGTAGATTAAGCGTGATTATCGGGGGGTTGAGTTGAACATATTTTTTTCAACGTTGAGCGTCGTCATAAGGCGTCATATTTTTGGTGAGGGGGTCGTGTTTAGAATAATGGGAATCGCGTTTAGAATGAAGAGGGGGCGCTTTCAGAACCCGAAGGAATGCATTTAGAATGGTGAGGGGGGCTCAGATGTAAAAGGTGACAGGTCACATTTGGAGCGGCGTGCATCCATCGCGAATCAGAAGATGGGGGGGGGGGCTGGCTTAGAATGACGAGAAGTGACATTAAAACGATGGTGGTCACGCTGACCATGAAGATGTGTCACGGTTAGAATCACGAAAGGTCACGTTTAGATGTCGAGGGGTCACATTGAAAAGTACGAGGGGTCGCCGTTGAGGGAACGATGTCGTATTTCGCATTGTCTAAAAATTTATTTGGATTGTGAGGGTTTTTTCTTGAACCTCGGCGAGAAGTTGTGTTTGGAGTAGGGGATGTGTGTGTGTGTGGGGGGGGGGGTTTAATTTAGACGGTGGGGCCGCTCTGGGGTCACGAGTGTGATAGAGAGTGAAGCCACAGGGGGGTGGGGGTGAACGGATGGTGGACGGAGCCAGAGAGGTCAATATTTGAACGGTCTGGATGTAATTCACCTCAACACTTATCAATTATTGATCCAGCCATCTTGTCGGCTTGATTGACTGCGATAAGAACGGAAATCCTGTGTTTATCAAAGTTAATCTGTATTATAGCTAACAGAAAGACCGCTCTCGTACAGCCAACGGGCTTCGTCTACATGTACTACACTTAATGGTAAACAGATAGAGCCGGGGGAGGGGTGGTGTACATGCTCTATTTATAACATTGGCTGTGGCCGCTTGTGACATTTTTATTGATAGCGATGGTCCTTCACCTGAGATTGTCAATAGACCGTTTTTCTGTTGGGTATGACGACGACAGACAGACAGACAGACAGACAGACAGACGGTGAGTCAGTCGGTGAGCCGTCGATCCTGCTGCCTTTAAGGTGTGATTCACCTTTACCAGAGGAGAGAGCGAGACAATAGATATTGTACTTCTTTGAGAAATTCGAATAAATTATGCAAATTCAGTCCGACAGATGATCCCGACAGCTTGGATATTACGGGAGAGAATTTGGGGATTCCAGTTGTAAAGTACACCAGTTAATATTGTGTGTGTATGCATGTGTGTGTGTGTGTGTGTGTTGTGTGTGTCTCTCTCTCTCTCTGTGTGTGTGTGTGTGTGTAAGAGAGAGAGAGAGGGAGAATGGGAGAGGTTAATAGTGGAGTTAGTTTTGGTCATGTTCAGTTTGTTTTTTGTCGAATGCAGGTTGTAGACTGTCGCCGTTGTGTAAACGTGTAAACACGTGGCTGAGTAAATCTGTTGTATCGAAACATGTCACATACGCAATATACTTACGACGACCATTTCTGACCTAACCTCCCCTCATCCTAACAAAAGGAGCACAGGATCTGACGAAGTGTCACTTATCATTGTTGTAATTGCTCTTATCAGCTTCCTTAAGCTCACCTGGAATACACGAGCATCAATTGATTAGTGAGAAAAAATGCAGTCTCTCTCTCTCGGTAATTAGACACTCTCGGAAGGGGGTAATATTGTGTAGGAATTCCTATTTTATATATATATATATATATATATATATATTATGAATTACTACAATTATAGTATTAATTAGACCAGTACATTAATCGACCCTCCTTATCCCTGTTCAATCTCGCATCATTTTCAAACTCTGCACCATTGCCTATCAAACTCTTTCTTTTGGAGAACCTTCATATCTATTTTCCATGCTTTCTTTAGCACCCAATCCCAGAAGCTCCGTTCATCTGGTTTTCATTTGTTGTCTGTACCCAGTGTTAAAACTCATGCTGGGACTCGTGCTTTTTCAATTGCTGTCCCTACTCTTTGGAATTCACTCCCTGGACACGTTAACATAGTTTTTTCCCGTCATCATTTTAAAACTCACCTTTTCAGACTCGCTTATCCTTCCCAAGTTTCCTTTCCATCTGATCGTTGTTGATGAACTTTGCATCGTACCAGGACTATGAGTTTGCCCAACCACCTGTACTAGGTGCACCACTGAGTTCGATTCTTTTCAAGATTATTGGTGCTATAGAAGTTTGTCATTATTAATTATTGTTATTATTAGATAGAGAGACGTTTCGGCCATATGTGCTACACGTGACCAATTCCGAGTGTAAACAAAATCAAATTAACTCGCCTTATCAGAAAACTAAAATTATGCCCATCTTTTGCTCATGATGTAAATAAGGTATACTTGTTATGAATTAAAGATGTTGATGATTGATGTTTTGCGGCCACTTTTGTGCACAAAGTAGGCTAAATGGGCCGAGCGACCTCCAAAAGTAATGAAGCGAAGTCGAAGATGAAACGCCCTTCGGTTATGCCCCCGTCGAGACTCGAACTTGGGTGGTAGCGATCTGTGGTCCAACGCGCTACCAGTTAGACCACGGAGGCGCCCCCTATGAGTTAAAGAACCTGAGGACACGTTGGTCGCAATAATGCATTTATAAACTTGGTTTTTATTTCAACAAAAATAAATAAAGCGCGCCTGTATCATTCGCCGCTTATACAAAACGACTGTTTTATGCTATACAGCTGCGTGTGGCTGTTTCCGGGAACCTTTCACCCGACGCAAATAATATTCAACCTACTTTCGACAGCATTACGTCATGCGTCGACATTCATTAGCATATTCTTTATCATTCTATACGATGACCGCTTCTCGTTAACCTTCGTACCTGATTTCGAGTATGGGGGGGGGGGGGCTGATTTTGTACCTTTAAAACTCGTCCTCTCATTGGTCGCTGCTCCGCTGCCGTTACTAGGCTGTGCTCCTGCCGCTGATAGGGGGAGCCACATAAATGAGCCAGATTAGTCAACGGGAGTGCCGGGAAGAAACGGGCGACTTTCGTACTTAGTGCTAATTATATTATTGCTAAAACATCATTAGTTAATTGTTAAGCTCTTTGTTAGCCATCTTCTGTTGGCGGCGATGACACCGGATACGCCGAAGACGATTCTCTGAGGAGTAAACGCCGGCTAGGGAAGGCCTAGACCGGCCACGATGTAGTCGTCTTTGTAATCGAATTGTTGGTTTGGCAGGAAGGCGCAACAACGGTTCACTCGGCGCTAATTAAAGTGTCCAATTAATTAGCTGGAGATGCAGTTAAATTCGCCCATTAAGGATTGGATGAGGTTTAAACAGCGGGATATGATGGACTCCGGGGAGGCGTACGGAGATTGCTCCAGAATAATGTTGTTGATAATCGTAAATGGGAGGTAGCTTGTAAAAGTCACTGGCCAGTGTCCGATTTTATAAACTTCGGTGTTATGGTAAATTCCTTTTCAAACAGGGGTCCACTCTCCTCAAGAAAGTCTCCACCCGTCTTTTCTCGACTGCTTCCTTATGGGTATTAATGTAACGAAATGTTAGAGCGTTTGGCCTACAACATCTGGTTCAAATATGTCTTGTCCTGTCTTGGTGTATTGTGCTCTGATCGGTCCTGTCCTGCCCCGTCCCATCCCGTCCCTTCCTATGCCATTCTGCCCCCTTCCAACCCATCCTGTCCTGTCCATCCCGTCCTGTTCCTTCCCGACTTGTCTCACCCCGTCCCGGTCCATCCCGATTTTCCCTTCCATATCCTATTTAACTCTGTCTAATCTTGTCCTAACTTAATATATCATGTCCTTTCCCGTCCTGTCCCAACACGACCTCCCCATATCCCGTTAAAATCTATCGGTCGTTGGCATGTTCTGTCAGCAAGGTATCCACGCCCTTGCTATATTTGTGTCAACAAGATATCAATGCCAATACCAAATATGTGTCATCAGTGTTGGCATGATGTGAGATGATTTTGTCAACCACACATATACTTAGCTTTCCATGCCATGCCATGCCATGCCATGCCATGCCATGCCATGCCATGCCATGCCATGCCGATCTATCTATCTATCATACCCTATCTATCTATCTATCTATCTATCTATCTATCTAATCTCTTTAATATCTCTCTATATCTAGTTATCTATTCCCTCTCTCTATCCCTACCCATGTCTCGGGCTGTCGTAAATATTAGAGTCCGTTATATAGGCTAAGGTCCGTCTGGTTGGAAAGGTCCATTAGTTTTATGACATTGACAGCCCTCCACACAGACAGACAGACAGACAGACAGACAGACAGACAGACAGACAGACAGACAGACAGACAGACAGACAGACAGACAGACAGACAGACAGACAGACAGACAGACAGACAGACAGACAGACAGACAGAAAGACAAGACAAGACAGACAGACAGACAGACAGACAGACAGACAGACAGACAAACAAACGCGGGCGGAGAGTAGATGATCTTCCTCGGGTCTACTTTTATAATGGCAGCAGAAGAACAATTGTATTGCTGGGCGCTTACCATATAAGTTGATGTATTATTGATAATAGACGATAATACCCTCACCGACATCTATCTTCGTGGGATCAAGTATCCGAGCTTTTATCACACGCCGACTGTGGAGCCATCTAACGGTGGGGCCACCTAGCGGCGGAGTTAACAGTGTTTTTATTGATGGAACGGCCTATGACATTCTGTCTTCATATAGCTGATACGATGACAGTGAGGGGGTTCTCGGTTTTTCTTCTTCTTCTTCTTATTATTATTATTATTAGCCTTGTATAACAGGTTACTCATCAAAGAGGAGACTGGGCTAAGTACTTTTTGATTGCCGTACAACATTATTTTCTTGTGATGTTTTATATAATGTAATTACGGTTGATGTCTGTATCCCGTCATCAGCTCCACCCACAGTCGAGTGTTATATAGCTGACGTCAGAGGTCAATATACTTCCTCATCCCTTACCATCATTCACTTTGGTAATCTACTCATCAAAAGCTCGGTGGTGGTGTGTGTTTTGGTATTACTGTGAGTGCGTTGTGTGTAATGCGTGCATTGTAAGCATTATATGATGTTCTAAGTGACTGGTGGTAACGGACCCCCCCCCCTCTATCCACTCGTTTGTTAGATAAAGCCCCAGTACCATGGGGGGGGGGGGATGCTGCGAGCGGTGTCACTATCAGGATATCCGACCTTTTTCAAAGATCCTTAACGTCTCATTCTACAGGCCACTAGAAGACCCTACCAGTCATTATGATTAGAACAGTGCCCCCTTATGTGTACCGTAAGATCTGACTTATTTATTGATCTGGATCTACCCTCGTTTAATCTAAGGACTTAACCATCTCATTTAACCGAATGAGATTCTTACTACTCGCTTACCACATAGTCCGTGATGTGGATAATCATGTACAATACGGTACCAACGTCAACACCCCGGGTGGGGTTTATACTGTCTTTAGATAAAATACATAATCCACGATAATCCAAGCTAATCCACCTAAATCCAGCTGACAGAACCAGCTACTGACTCACAACCTAGTCGATTAGTTACGACATAAGGACGAGTTGACAGTTGGTCGAATTCGAGCTGGGAAACTTCCGGGTTATCACCCGCCACACTAGTGTTGAGCTTTAGTCGGTTATGAGGTGTTCGGACTTTTGAGGCGAGCAACGAACGAGAGAACAAATGAGGATCTCTGTACTCGTCAACCAGTGTTACCTCAGTAATCTGATGGTGTGCGCTTAATGGGGGTATCTATAGTGATCAGTACTGTAGTCCTACTTAGCTTTGTCAATTGCCAGCTAGCCAGAGTATGGGTGCTGGTGGCACGGGGTCGGGGTGGGGGGCTATTTATCCCCACCCTCAACAAATACGAAAACACAAACTGAATTATAGAGATAGATAGATAGATCATAGATAGATAAATAGATAGATAGATAGATAGATAGATAGATAGAGAGAGAGAGAGGCCGAGGTGGGGGTGGTTTGAGGGAGATGCTTGTTGAGGTAGTTCGAGATGTTGTCATCGTTCCCTGATGATAGATTGTTGTCGATGTTTGGCAGCCGGCCGCTCTACTCGATCGATGGTCGGCTTACGCGGGGCCGCTCTGCGCATGCTCCAGGTGAGCGAGAAATGACGTCACCTCTTATTGGCGGAAGCCAGATCAATCAATAGGTTTGTGTCTCTGTGTGTGTGTGTGTATCTGTGTATGTGTATGTGTGTGTGTGTGTGTGGCCCGCAACGAGCGAGCTGTTGGTGGGTGGACGTACAGTCTTACATGATGGGGCGTTAGTC
>JAODUP010000302.1:90000-122500 GCA_025642065.1 Paralvinella palmiformis
TGGAGTTTGTAAAACCTGTCAATACATATAGACTCAATATACAGTACGATATACAGTTCAAGCAACGTGTATTATCTTCATGACATATGTGAATCCTGTTTAGAACATCGGTGGAGCGCACAGTCGTTGGAGCCCGTATGGTCTAGACGGGGTTTGCTTCACGTGCATAATGTGGTGGAGTCTACGTGGTGGAGCCAGTAGACGTAATGAAGTGTGGAGCCTACGATGTCGTTGTATGGATATCGTCTGGATATCCGGTAGAGCTTAGGCAGCTGATTCTCGAATATTTTGTGGAGCCCGGAATGATGTTGTCTGTTGATGGCGTGGAGTCGGGTGGAGCTTACCGTGTCCGTCCTCCCCCCCCTTCCCCTCCCCAACGCCGTGTTAGCTCGGATTACGGGCCGTGAGGCGTCACGTTAGCGTACAGATGTCATCGGAGACGGCCAGCTTCCTTAATTATCGCCCAGAGGTGAGACCGTCACCTGCTAAATGGTGCTAATAAATATAATAACTCTCGACATAGACATGGGTGTAGACATGGCTATAGCTAGATGATCAACTAGACAGTTAGCTAGATTGTTGGCTAGACGGTGAACTAGACCATTGGCCAGACGCTCATCTAGACGGCCAGCTAGATGGTAATTAACTGTTGAACTAGACAGTTTACTAGACAATCAGCTAGACAACCAGCCAGCTGGTTGGCTAAAGAGTTGGCCTAGACGTTTGGCTAGACCATGGGCTAGACGGTTTTCTAGCACATCAGCTAGACGGTCGACTAGATAACTAGCTAGACAGCCAACTAGACGGTAAGTTAGACGGGAACCTTTTCCGACACACGACTCGTTTATTTCACCGTTGACGCTACAGTTTCGTTGCCATAGAGACGAAACACGTTATTAGCGCTTCCGGTTGCAGCTATGTGACGTCACAGAGAGCATCTGGTGATCGGGCCAATGTGTTGTTATGTCGTTATGATAAATTCATGATAGTGTACTGTTCTTGCTGTTGTTATTTTTGTTGTTGTTGTTGTTGTGGTGGTGGTGGTGGGGTAGCGGTAGTGATAGTGGCTGTAGTGGCGGGTGATATTATTGACCCGGAAGAGATCTCTGATTGTCGTGACACCCACGCATTAGTCACAGGTATCATAGGTTACCTGAATTGTTCGGTTCGAGACAGATGCATGCCACTGATCCTGAATCATACCTTCACAATCCCGTTTCTATCCGAATGTCTCCGTCAGCGTGCGTCTGAACACAGACTACTGAGGTTTGGGTTCGGGATTAATTTGACCTGGCTGGAGGGTGGGTGGGGGGGGGGGTGTACTAGAGATGAAGCGAGAACAAAGGACACACGGTGCGAGGGATAAGCCCTTTTCTGAATTAAAGCACCTCTTTCAAACTAACAACCATCTTCAATCGGATGTGGTGACCTTCATCATCATCATCATCATCATCACCGTCATCACAACTGTCATCAGCATCATCAACGAGGTCATCATGATGATCAGCATCATCATTATCATCACATTAATAGTCCCTATTGCTATCCAGTGGAAGTTGTTTAGTTGATGTAGTTATTACATGGCCCTTGCATAACCCTTGGATAACCCTTGACAGGATGTGAACCGTAGTGGCCCTTGGATAACCCTTGACAGGATGTGAACCGTAGTGGCCCTTCATGGTTGTGCCGCTATGGGCGCAGTGACCCTTTAACCTTTAACCGGCCTTTTGCCCTTGGGTGGCCCTCGATTGCTCACTGACCGTCGGATAGGTCATACCAGCTATCGACGGCCTAGTGGCCGTTGAACAACTCTGGAGCTTTTGACGACTCATTGACTCCGGGATGGACCTTGACGGCCCAGTTACCCCCGGGCAATCTTTGACGACCCAGTGATCCTCAGACAGGTACATACCAGCTTCTTTTTACGGCCCAGTTACCATAGGGCAACCCTTTGGGCCCTGTGGCAGTTTTTGGTGACCCAGTGAGTATCGAGTAGCCCTTGACGTCTTGATAGGATGTGAACCGTAGTGGCCCTTCATGGTTGTGCCGCTATGGCGGCCTTGATGGCAGCCTTTGACAGTCTGCTGACCCTCGGGTGGCCCTTGACGGTCCGATAACCCTCGGGCGGCCATTGCCGGTCCGGTGACCCTCGGGCGGCCCTGGGGCGGCCTCTGGTGGGCCTAGAGACATGACTAAGAGCCGGTATAGCCGAGGCCCTTATAGACTTAACTACTACAATCAGCTCCTCATGGCGTCTCTAGAGTCGTCCTTCACCCCGGATCATGACCTGCCGGTATAAGCTCGATAGTGATCCCACCTGTCGGCCTCTTACCGCTTCAGGTGTACTCCTTCCGGATCATCTCGCCCGTTGCACGGCGGTTTGCTACCGCTCGGCCAAGCACGTGACCGCTACGACCTTCACCTGGATCCCGTGATATCAGCAGCCGTCACATGACCTGCTTCTTTCTTGTCTATGATCTCCAATTGATGTTTTTTGTAGCGGTTATTTATGAATCTATGAGGACTGTGTGTCTGTAGGTGTGTTTGTTTGTGTGTGTGTGTGTGTGTGTGGGGGGAGTAGTGTGTTTGTATGTGTGTCAAATCTGGATTAATATTAATTATATAAAGTCTTTAGTAATGGCATTAACATATTTATTACTGCCACACCCAATTAATCGGATGCCAGTATATGTCACCCAGTTTAAAGGTTTATAATACGTATGATACACGTATGTTCGACCTAGCTCTGCCTCTTGTCACATTACATTACTGTTGATACTATACTATCATAAATCCTACTATGGGTAGTACTACCGTATTTATTATTATTATTATTATTATTATTATTATTAAATCAGTTATGTACCTGAAATAAAATCGTGTCTGTGCGGTGCGTGCGTGCGGTGTGTGCCTGCGCGCGCAATATTTACGTAAGAGAATAGGTAAACCGTGTAAGGTAGTAAACGTCAAGCCGTTGTCAATAGAAACATGACGATGATAATACCTGGTAACTCGACTCATCTATATAATAACATAACATCCTGCTGGGAGGTGAAATATTAGCTAACACTAAACTCTAGTAATATACAGCTTATTGTCGGTGGTCGACTTGTCTGTAAGCTGAGCTACCTGTATTAGGTGAGCTACCTGTTGGAGATGAGCTAGCTGTATAAGGTGTAGTAAACTCTTTGTATAAAGTGTATAAGATGGAGCTACTTATGTATAATATGATATATTTGTTATAATCTGATGCACGTGTAAAGTTGGTCTATTATATATACAATATGATCTGCCTTTACCAGGTATAATCTACATGTATAAGCTATAATCTAGTCGTATAAGGTATAATCTAGCCGTATAAGGTATAATCTAGCCGTATAAGGTATAATCTAGCCGTATAAGGTATAATCTAGCCGTATAAGGTATAATTTGCCTGTATAAGGTGCTACCTATGGCTCCACCACTGACCAACACAATAATAATAGAATCCCACCTACCATAACAAGTGGTGACCTTTACCTTGTTAATAGCCTGTTATGGGGAGAAGATGAAAAGTGTTGTCTGCTGACAAAAGGCTTACACAGATAAACATCGATGATGAAACTAGATGATAAAGTACACATTTTGTTTGACCTTTTAGCCTTGGTGATGATTCTTGTGATAAAATGCACATCTCATTTGACCTTGTACTTATGGCGATGGCTCATCCCAGCCGTGGTGATGGCTCATCCTAGCTGTGGCGATGGCTCATTCCAGCCGTGGTGATGGTTCATTCTAGCTGTGGTGATGGCTCATCCTAGTCATAGTGATGGCTTATCCTAGTCATAGTGATGGCTCATCCTAGTCATAGTGATGGCTTATCCTAGTCATGGTGATGGCTCATCCTAGTGGTAGTGAGAGCTCATTCTAGCCGTGGTGATGCCTTTGTGATAGATTTTGACATTGACTAAACGAAATACATCTAATTGTTTGTCAAAAGTTAGCTGGCAGGCACGTACTCACCCCAAACACATACGTACATACATAAACCAGCATGCACACACACAAACACACACACAAATACACTCACAAATCACACACACACACACACACACACACACAGTCGCACACACACACACAAGTCACGCGCACGCACACACGAACACACACACGAGCACACAAACACACACACACACACGCGCGCACACACACTATCTGGCGGCAGTTAATAGACACCGGCCCAGGTAAGGCCGTGTCATCATTATATTGTTTCCAGTGATCCACCAAACTGGGCGTGTTCTTTTGTTGTCTATCGACTGTCTCTCCCTCAACCTGACCCAGCTCCCAGCTCCAATCCCCTCCCCTCACCCCCCTACACAGAGAGGGACACAGGGCGAGGGGGGCCCTTTCTGTGCGAAATATATAAGCTTTGTGACAGATTGTGGTTCATTCGCTGGAGCACCCGCACGAAGCTAACACCAAGGTGTGCCATCCTATCGTACCATTAGCTGGTACCTGTATCTGATACCATTAGCCAGTAGTACTAGCTTGTATTAGTATTATTATTATTTAATGATATTATTGATGCTTTCTGACTCGGGAGTATGTTAACATAAGTTATGTACGGATGCGGCGACATCTTCTGGACAAAATAGACAACACCGTGGTAAGTTTATTTATATAAATATAGCAGGTTGTGTGTGTGTGTGTGTGTGTGTGTGTGTGTGTGTGTATGTGTGTGTGTTTTAGCTGTGTATAATAAGGCACAGGCACAGAGAATCTCGAACCGTGAATTCAAACTCTGGACGTTTCTTCAGGGGACAGAATCCAGAGTGGCGACTTTTCTTGCTGAGACATGTGTAATGTCTCACCAGTCCCCAGCAGCCATATTTGTGTGTGTGTGTGTGTGTGTGTGTGTGTGTGTTGGGAGCGGGAGGATCTATACATGGTCATTTAACCAGGACGCCAACACTTATCCTCATACAGTAATATGGTGGTACGTACTTGTATACCTGTTTATGATATTATATATGAATCTCGATTATACCGTGTGGGGGAATCAGCAGGATGATGAATTCAGAAGGCCACCTTTTCATAATAAGACCTGATGGGTTTTGTGATGTGTGTGCGCGCGCGCGCGCGCGTGTGGATAAGATACTGGCACAGCGAATCAAGAATGGTGAATACAACCTATGGGCGATTCATCTGGAGACTAATACTTGAGAAGCGACTTTCAGTTCGTGCTCTCTCTCTCTCTCTCTCTCTCTCTCTCCCTCTGTGTGTGTGTGTGTGTGTCCGTTCGTTCGTCAGATGGCTTTGTTTCGACCAATTAAAGCTTGCCTCTGACAATAGAGGGAGCGTCTCGTTATCCGCACACCAAATACACCACTCCTCAAAAGTAAGGCTTCTCTGGGTGATAATAGGGGATTTGTCGACAATGACATGTCGAACACTAGCAACAAATTGATTTTCCAATTGAGGGAAAAGAGGGGTGGGGTTCATCAGGTGCAGTTCTCCTCAGCCAGCCCAGTCTGTGACCGCTGTTGTTAACGAAAGCTGACAGCGAACAGACGAGAGACCGATAGACATACGGACAGACATACGGACAGACAGACAGACAGGTAGACAGACAGGTAGACTGACAGAGGATCACATGTTAGCCATCTGTCAGTTTACCAGATAACGAGGGACGTTTTCGGGGAGCTTGCAGATTGAGTCTCCGATAGAAGGGTTATCCGAGAGCGTCTCGGCTTGATGCCGGGAGAAATAAGCAGCTACCCAGCTGCGGTGGAGCAGATGCGACGGTGCAGCTGGGTGGGCCGATGCAGCTGCCAGTGCCCGGTTGTAAATGTCTTAATTAGAGCGGCTAGTTATAATTAGCCTATTATTATACGATATGTGATATCTCGGGACCGTATACAAAGCCACACCTCGACAACAGACAGACACACCTGGCCACAACCGGACAGTCTTCTCTAACACTTCATCCCATCCCCGTGGTCGGGTCTAGTCCATGTTATTATTTGCCCGCATCATATAGTATGTTTGGTAGAAATCAGTTTCTTTTGCGGTCTGTCGAAATTGGGCCGCGATAATATTCTTTCACTTCCGCTATAAACCGATAGGTTACTGGATAATTCGTGTTCTCGGCTAAGATATGTTGGGGGGTTCGGTCACAGGTTATATTTATACCATAAGTACCAAAATTTGTCATGTTTTTGTTTACCACCTGACTGGGTACACGGTATTGATCTAAGATCGTTGGTGAGGTGGGATATATCTCTCTCCAACTCCCCCCCCCTCTCTCTCTCTCTCTCTCTCTCTATATATATATATATATATATATATATATATATATATATATATATATAAATCTTCACAATCAGTTATAGAAATAGATTTTTATGTAGGTACTTTTGTTTCACTGATTAATCACTCAGTCATCACTTAGTCATCACCTAGTCATCCACTGGTCATCGTCTTGTCATAATCTGGTATCCTCCCTTCTTTCACTGCAGGTGGACGTCATGCCGCGCTCAGTGCACTCGCCAGGCGGAGCCACCGTCGTCAGCGGCGTCGTCGGATAGCGGAGGTCAGAGGTCGTGCGAGTCGGACGACGGTAGGTCGGACGGCGAGGCCGAGGTGACCTATCAGTGTCCGTGCGGGAAGAGGTTTACGAGATCGACGGCCTATCGGCGTCATCTCGACGTGGCTCACTCTAACGCCGAGAGCTATAAATGTCGGGAATGTGGCAAGACGTTTGGCTATCAGAGGACGCTGACCATGCACATGAGCGTTCATCAGGACTCGAAACAGTTTACCTCAACCATCGAGAGATGTACGCGTGGCAAGGGCTCGCGCAGTGTCAACGGGAGCATCGGCAACGTCCGCAGCAGCAGCGATAACGGCAACGGTGGCGGCGGCGGCAACATCAGCGGCGAGCAAAACGGAATCGGTGACAGTAGTACTAGGTAGCAGCGGCAGCGGCAGTAGTGGTAATTGTAATAGTGGCAACGGCGGCGACAGGAACAACAGCCGCAGCAATAGTAATGACTTCCACAGCGACATCGGTGCTGAGGTCGTTCGTGCTAAGATGAACAATAATCGTTCTGATCCGGAATACAGTATTATTCCCGATAGCGGCAGTCATTCCCGCAATCCGTACCCGGAAACGTCATCCATCTCTAGTCAGAAGGACGTCATCGACTCGGCGTCATCGGCGGAGGAGTCCACCGACAAGGAGAACCACAGCCCACCACATACCCCCGAACCGACATTCGCGCCACCTAGTGACAGCCCACTGATCCAGAACGAGCCGGCTAAGCATCCGGGCGTCAAGGCGAGTGCCTACGATCTCGATCGAAGCTTCCCGAAGTCGAAGCCCAAAACCGGAAACAGCGAGGCGGTGATCGTCTGTGGCGACTCGAGAAGCGTCATTCCTGCCAAATACCTGTCCCGTTGTTCCGGAGAACGATCTGGATTCGACGGCAAGGTCAGCATCATAACGATAAACACGGACAACTCGCTCATCTCGGATAACTTTATATTCCAGCATGGCGCTCGGCGGACCGGAAATCTGGTCGTCAACCCGGGAAGTCATTCAGTGATCGTCATCAAGACGCAGAACAGGAATAAAACGAGTCCCACGTCAGCCGGAAGTTCGTCCACCGACAAAGTGGTCGGCGATTTAGCGAAAGAGAACTCGTGTCTTCTCGGAGACGCCAACTCGATCAGAAAGAGCCAGCGTCTCCAAGGCAAGATACCTGGATGGAAACAGGTTTTGGACAGCGACGAGCAAGTTGATCAGAAATCAAAACGACGCAGGATGGCCAAGGTGAAGGTCGAAGACTTGGCAAACGGATACGAGATCGCCGAAGCGGAGGCGGCGTTCGACGAGCGCCCACCGTGCCGGCGGCGCGAAAGCGAGGCGATGGACGAAACGGGACTGTCCGACGGTTTCGGCAAGCGCCAGCGATTGGCCAGCAGCTCGAACAAGGAGTCGTGTGGCACCGTCAAGTCGGGCGTCTTCAAGTGCGTCATGTGCGACCGGTCGTTCGAGAGCGAGAAGTATCTCAGCATGCACATGTCGCTACACAAAGTCGACAACTCCATGGAGAGCCTTATGCAGCAGAACAATAAGGACGACGAGATCGAGGAGTCGACGTCAACGGCCGTTAAGAACGTCAAGACGCCGGCCGTCAACGCAAATGGCGCCTACTGGACGTGTAAGATCTGCAACAAGGTGTTCGCTCAGAACTCGAACTACAAGAACCACATCCGGACCCACTCCGACGAGCGGCCTTTCGTCTGCCAGATCTGCAGCATCGGCTTCAAGGAGCGCTACCATCTGAAGAAGCACATGCTGTTCAAGCACAGCGACGAGCTGAAGGAGGAGTGTCGCTACTGCGGCAAGAAGTTCAAGGATTCGACCGCCGTCCGGGCGCACGAGCGTATCCACTCGGACGTGCGGCCCTACTCGTGCCGGAGGTGCGGCAAGTCGTTCAAGACGAGCGAGTGCCTCTGGCACCACGAGAACCGGAGTAAGACGTGCGGCCAGGCGCTGCTCGGCGTGCCCGCCCCGAGTCCGCGCTTCAAACGCGGCCGTCAGTCGAAGAAGGAAGTGATCAAGACGATCAAGACGCCGCCATCCGCCGTCAGTACGGCCGTCCTAACATCCCTCAGCCAGCAACTGATGCCGGGAGGCTCGCTGCTGATCTCGGACTCTCTAAAGGACCAAAGTACCGCCATCACTACCATCAACCACAGCAGCAGCAGCAACAACAATAGCAACATCAGCAGCCTGCCGCAGTTTACCTACAGCGAGGTCGACGCAGCCACGGCCTCGATTCATCCAGCACAACCCCACAATCTAGTCCCCGTCAGATCCGTGACGGAGCCCCAGCTGGTGAAGGTACACTGTAAACCGATCGTGGCCGTCACGACGATGACGACGCCGGCGGCGGCGGCCAGACCGGAGCTTGTCAGTAGATCGTCGTACGACAAGGCCAACTCTCCGCTGTCTACTACCACCAGCGCCGTCCAGACCCAGACGATGAGCACGTGCTCGACACCGAACGGCGCTGGCTGCTGCTCGGCGGTGCTAGTCAAGGTAGAACCGGAAGTCGCCCTGCCCGACTACGAGCTGACGGCCATGGCTTCGTCGGAAGGCTCGTACGAGGACAACCGGCAGGAGGCGCTGCTCGAGGAGGAGGCCGGCATCGGCTCAGCGGTGATGATGGATGCCGAGTCCGGGATAGCGGATATCAGTCATGAGACGATACTCCAACTCCAGGAAGAGATCAAGAAGGATCCCGTCCTGGAGGATATCGAGCTGTCGTTGTTGGAGAAATCCGTCGACGACGACGACCTGAACATGGAAGATGATGATGAGGATGACGATGAGGATGAGGATGACGATGATGACATGATGGACGAGGAGTACTCGGACGAGTTCGGCGAACACAGCGACGACAACTACAAGTTGGACGGCGGCAGTCTGACGTGTGAGAAGTGCGGCAAGCGGCTACCGTCGGCGTCGGCCTTCGATAAACATATCCTGACGCACAGCGGTTTACGGCCCTACATCTGCTCGCTGTGCAACGTCGCCTTCAAGCTGAAGGTCCACCTCAAGAAGCACCACCTCTATCGTCATAGCGACGAGAAGCCCTGTGAGTGCAGCATTTGCGGCAAAAAGTTCAAGGACTCGTCGGCTGTCCGTCTGCACGAGCGGATCCACTCCACTGACCGGCCATTTCGCTGCGAGTGCGGCAAGACGTTCAAGACCAGGGAGAACCTCTGGGGTCATCGTCACCGAGGTCCGTGCGAGAAGAAGGTCAAATCGGAGATCACCAGCTGCGCCACCAGCGACGGCTGCTTTTTGGCCACGGCCTGCACCGATGCTGCCATCTATCGTCAAGGTTCCGCTCCCGTCTACAGTCGGGCCCAGATCCGTGGCCGACATGTGCCCGCACACGCCGCCATCAACAACAGACAAATCATAGCCCGAGCCGTGGTACAGAACAGTCACGTGACGGCCGAGGCGACGATAGCCGACAACGGCGAGGTGAAGGCCAGCGCCTCGATATCGGGACCGAGCGGCAAAATGGCCGTGGCCAGGGTGGGTAGTTTGGATGGCGGAAGTGGCGTTAGGGACGGGGTGAAGTCGGCCGATTCGCCGTCGTTGACCGCGTCCTGTCCGGTCCGTGCCACCGAGACCAATCCGGTCTTGTTCGCACGATCGCAGGAGTCGCGGGTCAGTCTGCCCGTCCTGAACGTGCCGTCCCCAGCTGTCAGTGTGCCCACAGCTGTGGTGGCGCCACTCAAGCGAGAAGTAATAGCCGTCCCCGTCAACGATGTCGTCATTCCATCCGGGACTGGTCTGAAGCCACTCAAGGTGGAGCCGACGTTTAACGACGTCAGTCAGGTACAACAGATCTCTACACCAAAAAAATTGGTCAAGGCGCCCACCAATAACAACAACAATAATAATAATAACAGCAACAACAGCAGCAGCTGCAACAATAATAACAACAATAATAACAATAATAAAACAGATACCAGTCTGCCCCCTTTTGAGACGTTCTCCCCCACTCTGCGCAGCAAGGGCCCTTCGTTGGCAGATCGGTGTCCTACGATCCAGAAGTACCTGCAGATGAGCCAACAGCCGGTCAAGTTGCCCGGCATTCAGCAGCTGTTCCAGTCTCATTCGATGGGCCACGATCCGGGCTCGGCCGGATTGGCCGCTCATGTGGCCATGGTCCAGAGTCTGCTGCCGATGAGGTGTCGGGATCCGTCGGCACCACTCGGTCCACACCCGGCACGTGGTCTCCACTCGCCGCAGACGGCGCCCAGTCTGCAGAGCCCAGCCACGCAGACTGCGCATCCCTGTGGCAGTAATCCTGCCAGTCCATGTAGGACCGAGGTCATGTCGGGTATCGCCGTCAGCACGTCACCGCGTCATCCGTGCTCGCTCCTGACGCATTACAGCACAACCAGTTTGAGCCAGCCAACTGGCCATCTGATCCAGAACCGACTCACCCCGCAGAAGGCGGGCCTACGCTGTACCAGCCCCTATCCAGGATCACTCCCTCTCCTCCTGCCGACGGATCCCAGCCTGGCGAGCACGTACGGCGACGGTCCCATCGATCCGACCGTCGTCACGGCGCCCACGTCACTACCCTCGGTCACGTGGGACGACGAAAAGAAGATGGCAGCATCGAACGTCTGGCAGATGGAACAGGAACAGCTCTTTCAGGATCTGACCCAGACGGCCGGCTTTGGACAGCTGTAGAGCGAGCAGCTGTAGATCGGCTGTATGGCAAGCGATGGAGGAGAATAATCAAAGCTAGTATTTAACTAGACGGTAGCGTGTTTATTCCTTATACATGGCACGCTATGCAAGTTTGTTTGTTTATCCTTTTATTACCAGTATATGATTGGTTCTTGATTGGTTCTTGTGTATATCGTAAATTGTATTTAATGTCGATCGGACAGCACTTCGTTGTTTACGTTCTGATGAACGCGATCGCGTTATGATCTGTCTACCTTTTTGTAAATAATAACAAACTACGGCCGTTTTTAATCGAGGATTCAGTGTAGATAGTATACGATTAATGTTATTACACCGGATTTCATCTCCTGCACACCTATGGTGTGTTTGTATGCGTGATAAAGTTGACCACGGTTGATGGCATTACCTCATCGTCTAGTAGTATTTCGTTGAGACGTATGCAAAAGTGTGTTATCAGATTCGTCCTTTTTTTCCGCCGAGTGTCTAATTCCCGTTCCCCGACATTCGTAACTAACTTTGACCAATCTTCCCGCCAAAGCTATAGACGAAATGTATCTAAAGCTGGAACCAAACGACAAACAATAACCTTCTCCTTTCCAACAGAATTCCATTAGGGAGCGAATCGAAAGTTAGACTTCGATTTGGCGCCATCTTGAATTGAAATCTTCAGCAGCACTTCATTTCCGTTAAGTGCCAAATAGAATTGAGCTGAAATAGTTCAGTTTATTCTTGCCACGAAGCCATATATATATATATATATATATATATATATATATATTAAAGTCTGTAATGAAATATAGGAAGTACACCCTAAAGTACGCCGTACATGTTATTATTGTACAGTGTAGACAACGGCTTTGACATTCCTTTGTTCTGACGACAACCGTGTCTAATGCAAGCCGAGTGCCTTTGGCTTGTTCATTGATTTGCTCGTTTGGTCTCATCGTTGCGCTGCATGTGTATAATCTGAGGGGCGACCTTCTCTATAACGTTATTTATAATGTTTGTTTTAGTCGTTTGTTAATTGGCACTTTAGTAGTTTGGCTGTGAATGCACCAGTGTGTTAATTACTTGTTCATGACACACGCACGCACACACACACGCACACGCGCACACACGCGCACACACACGCACACACACAAAACATGCACACACATACACAGACACTAGTAGAAGGTGTGTGGGCTTACAGACGCTACTGCCTGAAGTTTGTGTTCATTTTTCAGCATGGGAAGCATTTCGATTTAAAATGACAGCAATTCCATTAATGAATCAAACATTTTGTATATATATATATATATATATATATATATTTATATATATATATATACACATATATATTATTATTATTACTTGCTATGTATATGTATACATATAGTATATTAATGTGTACAATTGTATTATCGTTTATTAACATTTAGAAGATTTTTACGTAGTTTGTTTATAACTTTAGCTGTATTTTAGCACCATTTCCAGTCAGTGGCTTTTCATTAATGGCATGCCTCGTATAGCAGAACACACACACACACACACACACACACACACACACACACACACACACACACACACACACACAGAGGTAGTTTGTCCACTGAGCAGTATTGTTATGTCTGTCTTACCCATTGTTATATCGGGTCTTAGGATCATTCTCTGTCCTTGCATTTGATGGCCTTTTATGGCCAACAGCCACCCATTCTGGGTGGCTGAGTGGATGACTGAGTGAGTGTTTGGGTGGCCTTTCTGTCCGAATTTCAAACGGGACCAAACTGGGTGCCATTTACCGCCCTCTTACCGAGAACGCTTGGTCAATCGGTTGCCAGGCAACGGATTGTCGCATTTATTTTTAGATAAGAACTTAGCTTTTTGTGGCTGCCATATATATATATATATATATATATATATGTGTGTGTGTGTGATAATCGACGCGTATATGTATGTTACACCTGGAGTGTGATAAGTCAGAGTGTATATATCAGTGAAGTTACCTGTTAGCGGACCAAGCCATGTTATGTGGGACCAATTTCATATACACTCTATGCTATAAGCCAACAGCGGACCAATGTTGTTATAAACACACACACACACACACACACACACACACACACACACAGCGCGCGCGCGCACACCTAATGTCTCTCATTGTTATAAATCCGGATCCAGAGACTGTTGGTGGGGCGAACTCCTTTTTACGGAGTGAACCCAGTCCGGAGAGTTGTACCTGTTGACCTTTACTGACCACGTTGAACTGCAGGTGTTTTGAGCGTATTTTTCGAACGGTTTTCTGTTTTCTCTCATCTACTGCACAATTATTGGGGACCAATGTTCATTGCGTGTGTGTGTATGTGTATGTGTGTATGTTCTTGTTTAAAATTTGGCTAGCATTTCGTGCATGCGTATGTGTATGCGTGCGTGCGTGAGTGTTTAAAGCATGCTTGAAATGGTTTAGGTTCTGGTCTAATTTGCTGTTAAGTGTGTTGTTGTATTCTATTTGAGCTCAGTCAATTTTGTGGGCAATTTTATTAAATTAAATTTATCATCTTTACTAACAACACATAATGCCGAAAGATGTCGTACTCTTTGGTGAAGTCTACACTGCTGTGAACTTTTTATGGCAACACACACACACACACACACACACATGCACGTATTCATACCTACGCGTACACTTAAAATAACCACCAGAAACAGGTTACTTTAATAACCGGACGTTTGAAGACGAAGCCCACCGTCTTCGAGTCAATAAACAGTTGTAATCGCCAGATAGCGCCACTGAGATGTCCCAAACTGAACATCCCCCGTTTGGTGAGCGCTGTATGCGCCCGTCTTTGTGTTGTTAGTACGCTATCCGACATTTTCTAGCACGTGACTGCCGTCGACCACGACCTAAACTGTTTGTTTATGTGCGCTATCGGACGTTTATTTGACAATTTTACATGCCTGCCAGTACATTCCAGGATTTTTCCTATCTAATGTTGACATTTTCTCTCCGTATCATCAGCAGTATGTGTATACATTGTGTAAACATTCAACTTGTTCAGATATTTTATCGTTTCTTTAGTACGTAGACGCATATTTTTGTAACTGTGCGAGTTATAATAAATGTTGAATTGGCAAAAATAACTTCGTTGCTTGTTTCGTTGGTGTCCGTAATTGAAAAGAATGGTTTACAGAAATACAGCTCTCCAATACCGAAAACACACATCATAACGTCGAAGTCAGTGCTTGAATAGAGGAACGTTATGATTTTCAGAATTTCAATCTCATTTTCCTTACAATAAATTATAGAAGGCGTTTCATAAAGAAATCGCACACACACACACACAGATAGAGATCAATAAAGTGTTATAGAGTCCAACGCAAATATAGATATTTTCTTAGTAAAATATATCTTTATTGATAATTGCATGTTATAAATACAAGTAACAAACAAGCTGATCTGAGCTTCATTTAGACGTCATAACATAGATTGTCCACATAACCCCCCCCCCCTCACACACACACATACATACAGGCATTCATACTAATAAGTCCGGCTGTCACAGTTCTGTCTGTGGAGGGGGTACATCATGTAATATTACCATAATTACACACACACACACACACAGAGGCGCGCGTACGCGAGGAATGGTCTGTTTACTTCTACGAATATCACAAATGAATAGAATACTATGAAGAGATGATAGGGCATCAGCACCTATTGTTGTTGTTGTTGTGTGTGTGTGTGTGTGTGTGTATGTATGCGCGTGTGCGTGCGTGACATCAAATAGCATAAGAAGCTGTTACCAATCAATGTTAACAATGACAGACGTATCTCAGTGTGTATAAACTAACAACACCTACAGTATCCCCGATAAAGCATTATCCGTGTTTTGATAATGACTAATTTAGCTAATAAGATACCGGATCACTTTGAATTGATTCATTAAAATATATAAACTATTAAACCTTCTGGTGGCTTTCTTTCTATGAAGATTCAATGACAATAACAACTTTAATTATGCCCAGAACTTTAATTATGAAACACACTGACGCACGCACGCGCACGCACACACACACGCGCGCGCGCGCGCACGCACGCACACAGATTGTCATCTAGGCATATAACTCATAACAATACTGACAAGATGGCCACTCTGACTATCCATTCTTATTATATCTACTGAAGCTTCTACAACAAAAGGCGCCAGTCACCAAAGTTTATCACTCACTCACTCACTCACTCACTCACTCACTCACTCACTCACTCACTCACTCACTCACTCACTCACTCACTCACTCACATATATATATATATATAACTGGTATCACATTTTGCTTAAACCAGACTTTGTAGAATATTGTGATGACAGACGACCATACGAAGAATAGCAAACTCAGTGGAGGTACTTGGCTTTAAATGACTGGAGAAATAAATTAATATATGATTGATATTTATCAACAGAAAGAGTTGACGACTCCTTGACTTAAAAATAAATTAAACAGAACACAAAATAAACAACTCCAGCTCGGCCGCTGATTACATTTCTATAAGCGATGATGGCGGGTCAATGCTCTCTCTCTCTCTCTCTCTCTCATACACAGAGATATTTACTAAAGCTGTTTGTTGGGAGCGTAATAAACACATATATACAGCGACAAGCACTCATGGCTGGTTTACTCCCGGTGATTAACCGCTTCGGGTACTATGTATACACATCACCAGAGTCAACGAATCCGTCTTTAATGCACTCATTTATACATCAGCTTTACAGAAGTGTCTAAACATACCGAGAAATCTATTCCAAAAGAACAGGCACAGAACAGAGAAAAATCTATTACTACAAGTCAGACTTAGATTGTTCATGATCCGCAAATATAAAACAGAAAAAACTTAATAAAATTATGACTGTAATAACTAAATTCTCAAAAATGTTTAACTCGTTTCGTTCTTTTACAGGCACTTTTAAATTATTAGTTAAACGGATTAGACCTTGATGTTTGGAAGCTTCATTTCAACATCGCCGATCATTACCTTCAGGTTGAAATAAAACTTCAGCAAAAAGCCTGCCAATCAACATTATAAAAATAGGCATAATAAAAATATCGTAATAAATAGACGGTTTTTGTCAAACTGCGACGGTCATAAACCCATCTTGAATCAGACCGATGAGTAGACAGACATCAGGCTCTTAAGATTTGTACCTCATCAATGTGAGTTTGGTTTGAGCTGAAATTCATCGACCCCACTAACATCTGGACAAATTCTTGAGGCGTAATACAGGTATTAGAAATATTGCTACGGATATATTAAACCAAATTTCAAATGAACATCGCTCCGGTATATTTCTGACCAGGGTCAAGGGATGACTGTTAAACACTTGATTGAACTCCTGATAAGTGATAGTTATTGGTGTATATAGTCTGTATTGCTATTGTCTATTGTTAGTCCTTTTCTCTCATCACGTTAACACAGTCTCTGGATCATTGCGTTGAAGATGATACTTAATAAATAGTTGTTCAATCGTACTCGATTTACTACAGTTACACACACACACACAGAGAGACAGACAGACACACAGAGAGACAGACAGACACACACACACACACACACAAATGTAGCATCTGATTGCTAAATTGTGGCTTTAACAGAAATAATGTGTATAATATCTATTACACACACAAGCACACACACACACAAACACACACACATACACATACACAATTGTCTTTAAATTAACTAGAAGGAATGATTTCATCCAATATCTGTTGGTTGTAGTCAAGACATTATGTCAGCACTCAGTTGTTGACAATATTTGATTCCACTGAATATACCATCATATTATAACAACAATATTAGAGCAACTCAGCATCTAGCACCATTGATTACTAACTATAATATACAATCAATCAATCAATATATATATATATATATATATATATATATAATCACTTATATACAACCAAATCCATTTTTTAGTCTAGGCCATGCCAATAAATCGATACACGCCACTTCTGGCCTCTCTAGGCTGTACCATCTGATGGAAGATATCTACACTATGTTAGATGGGACAAGGTGTAACACTGTTTTAATGCTGTTATCACTGATAAGGATAGAGCTGTTCCACGTCCAGGGCACAGCTCACAGTCGGCTGTTCTATCAGTTGTGTGAAGCGCGTTGCCCATTCATGTAACCTATCCAGTGTTTGGCCGGCTGTTCTATCAGTTGTGTGAAGCGCGTTGCCCATTCATGTAACCTATCCAGCGTTTGGCAGTCTCAGAGAAGATCGAATCTGGTTCTATAGTACTGAGTAGAAGTAGCTGGTTAATATGCGTGACGTGATAGTCCCAGCGCGCGAGATTAGGTGCCGTGCCTAAGGTGAAATGTCTTAAGTCATATATGGACCCTGATCCTGTGTCGTACAGGGGAAGCATCTTGAGTAATGAACTGAGCCCCGAGCGGTACAGGCGTTCTGCCTCAGCGGCACCCTCCTCGGACGCCACCATCTTCACGTCGTACAGTCCCAAAAGCGAGTATATGAACCCGTTCAGGACGAATGAGTGCGGCGTGGTTGGGTACTCCTCATACCAAGGGTACTTTTCAGCAAAAATGGCCAACACTCCACCATCCTTACTGGGAATGTCTAACAGACGCATGGCCTTGACGGCCGAGTCGAGATACTTGACGTTATTAGTCCGGAGGTACGCTCGGACCAGCAGAGACATCGCCTGGCCCTGTGCCATGGCCGAATACCACCCAGGTGGAAGTTCTAGCCTGCCACTGGCTAGTTTCCTGGTTACATATATTGGCCAGCCTCCCTTATCATCCTGGTGCAGCACGAGCCAGTTCGCTGCATAGTAGAACTGGGCCAAGTGTGCGTTGTTCGACAGCGTCACGTTGTCTACGAGGCCATGACCACGGAAGGTGATGCTGACGACCTTGCCGAGTCCAACCTTTTTCCTTTTGGTATGGATCTTCAGTAGGAGAAGACCTTTCTGAAGGTCAGTGGTCAGGTCACGGTGGAAGTTGCTCCAGTTCGGTCGGTCACCCATTCCATAGTAGACCTCGTTCCCGACCATGTCTATTAGTGTTTGTGAACACACGTAATGTATGTAATAGAGCTGGACCTGTTTGCCCTTTATCTCCACAGTAACTGTGATGCTGCCATTGGTGATGAACTTAAAGTCCAAGGCAAGGAAAAATCCTGCATCTTTTGTGTTGACGGGAAGTGTTACACCAGAACTGTATGCTGAGTCTGGAAATATGAAACAGACACGTCATTATCATGTTGTTTCTACATGAAGGGAGACAAGACAGATAAATGTGTTATAGAAGTTACCATATGTGCATATAAGTACAACACACACACACACACACACACACACATATAGATAGATATGTATGTGTATATATTTTAGTTGTGTGCAAAGTCCCTCCCAAAGAGAATCATAAATGTGAACACAACATCTAGATGATTTACCGGGAGACTGAATCCATTTTGTATGCAGACATATTTAATGTCTCACTAGTCAACTGTTACAAGTCAGTGTGTGTGTGTGTGTGTGTGTGTGTATATGTGCATGCATTCGCATTTGCATGCATGTATGTATACATGTACACTCACTATTGAAATAATTATACCAATTTTCAGATTGAAATAAAGTTACTGAAGCTATATCTATATAACCGAAAACTCCCCCCCCGAATAACTAATGAGCTCAATAACACAACAACAAAAACAACATGTTATATTTTATTTACCATCAGCATTAAACTCTATCACCCTGGACATCGTCTCTGAATCGATGACGTTCCTCACAGTTGCCAGTCGGTCGCCGACACTCCACTGATTGGTCCCTCCATCTTCTGCGTCATCGATGATCATCATTTTACGAGATTTGTCTATCAGGTATTTGCTGTAGTGACTGAGGCCATACTGCGCTATCTGGATCGGGTAGTGATAGCCCTGAGGCCCCCACTGGGTCGAGATGGGTACACCTAGATGCCATAAAATTACCGGGATTAGTAACATACCACAGGTCATGGATAACGCTCGATACCGGATTTCTTGGTCATCTTCCAAACTAAGAAACACTTCCTGTCCGACTAACTGATGTAGATCATTGTTCGAGCTACCTCTGACTTACATAATTTCAATCTACAGGTTTGTCAACCAACGTGTAGCTTTTTACTACAAATTATCAGCCGACAGTAAATCGATTTGAACTGATAAATTATCGTCTACTTTCCATTGAATTCCATATTGTAAACTAGGGAAATGTTGCTTCACTTCCCACCGAACTCATGCAATAGTCAATAACATTCTAATTCATCAATTTAGAGGAGATTTATCAACATCCATATCAGTCTTTTTGTGGATATATGTTTCTTGTATGTTAATGGCCTCAGATGACCATTGGTTAATATGAACGACAGATCACGGAATAGGTCTATTTCTGTCCAACACATACACGCACACATTAACCGAAACACTATGATCACAACTGATTAAAGCCCACAGACGTTAAATGTATACGTGATGATCAATCAAAACTCTATGCATACGTTATGACACACTTCGTCGTCATCATCATCATCATCATCATCATCACCATCATAATAATAATAATTTAAAAAACGGAATAAAAAATGGCCAAGTGACATTAAATAACCAATGACCACTGAAAATGAATATCGGTATTCCATCAATATTAATAATATTGTGATAAAACGGAAAAAGATGATGATGATTGATGTTTTACGGCCACTTTTGTGCACATGATAGGCTAAGTGGGCCGAGCGACCTCCAACGGTAATGAGACGAAGTGAAAGACGAAACAACCTTCAGATATGCCCACGTCGGGATTCGAACACGGGTGATAAAACGGAAGAAAAAAATAGGGAGTTTTATATAATGATAAATCTTACAATCATCTGGATGTTACATAGGAATTAAGATTAAACAACAACAACAACAACAACAACAACTAGAGATAAACACCAGACAGGTTAAACATATTGCTATCATCTTACCTTCTGTGGCGCTGATACACTTAACCCGATCTCGGACTTCGACATTGTAATGTTCAAACGACATAAAGATGCCACCTGGTGTGTATTTCTTCTTCGGAGCATACACCTTGGAGTAGCTGTGATGCCATTCGAATATCTCTACGTTATCGTGGCGCTCTATCTTACCGTAAACCTGTAACAGAGAAAATTCGGCTCCGTAAACCTTAACTGCTGGTGAGGGGGGAAACGTCAACCAGAAATCCGGATTCGGTGAAATCGACTTTTTAATTAGATGTTTACCTCGCCGTCGGGACACAATTACTTTAATAACAAACACAATTTATACCGCATCTTATGTTAACGATATCTCTTGCGTACGTCGTCGTACAAAACGTTAACATCATTTATATAACAAACTTCATTGTTTGGTGAAAATGTATTTTTTTTAAATATCCGAATGAAATGAAATAGTATGAGACAGGTAACTAGTAGTTACTACTATCAGACATCAATACAGAAATGATACTATAACCAACGTCGGATATCTATAATAGATACTTTTTACGGATGTTTTCTATATTCCGGATCCTGACGTTCAGGGGTGCAAGGACAAATGCCCATTGGACAAATACTCACCAATTAAATGTAAAATTGAATAAAATTAAAAAAATAAGAATAAATACAAAATTTAAGAATTCTTTTCATTTATTTACATTCTGAATCATGAATCATGATTGTAATGACCGAAGCCCTCAATATTATACGATTACAATTATGGATACATTTGATATAAAGGACAATATAAACGATTTCAATTGGTGACATAATGAAACCTAACGATGACATGGCTTCAATAAAGAAATCGAAATAAACCTTAATCTTCTAGTTCAAATTGATCGTATTTGATTTAAATGGCTTCTAAAGGCTTCAGTTACAAAGACAAAGCTTTAATTGATAATGTATTGCTTTAATTGTAGGGTCAGCTGACAAAAACAATAGTGGCCGTATTGGGAATATAATATTTGAAAATATTGGCGTTATACTTTAACATTTTAAAGCCGAAAAATTACTGTCAAACATGGAAATTAAATAGGAAATAAATTAGTTTTATTTAAATGTTTTGTTTAATTTAATATTTTATTTCTTGGCGGACATTTGTCCACTATCCTATTTAATTGGTGGGCATTTGTCCACTATCCTATTTTATTGGTGGGCATTTGTCCACTATCCTATTTTATTGGTGGGCATTTGTCCACTATCCTATTTTATTGGTGGGCATTTGTCCACTATCCTATTTTATTGGCGGGCATTTGTCCACTATCCTATTTTATTGGGCATTGTCACTATCCATTACGGCATTTGTCCACTATCCTATTTTATTGGCGGGCATTTGTCCACTATCCTATTTTATTGGCGGGAATTTGTCCACTATCCTATTTTATTGGCGGGCATTTGTCCACTATCCTATTTTATTGGCGGGCATTTGTCCACTATCCTATTTTATTGGCGGGCATTTGTCCACTATCCTATTTTATTGGTGGGCATTTGTCCACTATCCTATTTTATTGGCGGGCATTTGTCCACTATCCTATTTTATTGGCGGGCATTTGTCCACTATCCTATTTTATTGGCGGGCATTTGTCCACTATCCTATTTTATTGGGATGTACTATCTATTTAAATATTGGCATTTGTCACTATACTATTTTATTGAAGCCGAAAAGATTACTGTCAATACATGTGATTAAAAAAGGGCATTAGTCTATCTTTATTGGTGGCAAATGTCATATCCTATTTATTTGGCATTTGTCCACTATCCTTCTTTGGCGGGCATTTGTCCACTATCCTATTTTATTGGCGGGCATTTGTCCACTATCCTATTTTATTGGCGGGCATTTGTCCAGTATCCTATTTTATTGGTGGGCATTTGTCCACTATCCTATTTTATTGGCGGGCATTTGTCCACTATCCTATTTTATTGGTGGGCATTTGTCCACTATCCTATTTTATTGGTGGGCATTTGTCCACTATCCTACTTTATTGGTGGGCATTTGTCCACTATCCTATTTTATTGGCGGGCATTTGTCCACTATCCTACTTTATTGGTGGGCATTTGTCCGGTGGGCGTTTGTCCTATTTTCCATTGAGGAAAATACAAAATTATGATGCTACCCTGTGATTTCCAACTGTCGTTCTAAGATGGACAGTTTAATTACCATTATCTGTTTGTAAACAGGTGGATCATTTAGTGGGCAAGATCCATATAGTAAACAAGTGGATTGTTTTGTCAACAATATCCGCAATAAATTTAATTTAAAAAAAAAACATTGTTTTTGTGTCAACACGATCAACCACAAACGGATACACACACACACACACACACAACACACAACACACACACACACACACACACTATATCTTTGTGTATGTATATATATATATATATATTGTGTGTGTGTGTGTGTGTGTGTGTGTGTGTGTATGTGTGTGAGTGAGTGTGTGAACCAAGCTTACAGATAACAGGAGGCCCCCATTCTCCTATTAAAGGTGACTGAACAGAAGTGGCTGAATACAGATGGCTGAACATAGGTGGCTGAATACAGGTAGCCTTATAGAGATTACAGACAGACAGGCGATGGGATAATGGGAGCGGTTTATCAGGATTGTGCTGATTACATCATACACCAACAAAAACCAAATTAGCATATCATGTTTATAGATCAGTGAGGTGAGCTAGCTGTCAGATTTAGTATGTTACTAGTCACCATAGAGCCCATAGAATAGATGTTGTTATACCAACAAAACAGTGGCCTTGCTATAACACATCTCTTTCAAAACACACCTGCTTTGTTTAACACATCACCTTGGTATAACACGTCACCTTAGTATAACAGATCATCTTGTATAATATACATAATGTCATTTAACGCATTATCTTGTATAATGCATCATCTTGTATGACATCATCTTGTATAATACATTAACTTGTATAATGCATTGTCTTGTAAAACGTACATCATCTTGTATAACATACACCATCTTGTACAACACATTATCTTGTACAGTGCGTCATCATCCTGCGTAATATACATAACCTTGTATAATACATTTTCTTGTGCCATGCATTATCTTGTATAACATACATCATCTTGTATGATATAGATAATCTTATACACGACCTACATAATTTTGTATAACATAAACACATCATCTACTATAACACCCTTATGACAAAACATCCCTCTGTGACAACGCACCATCCTTGTTTAACAGACTTCCCGTTCGTTACACAATATTCTGCTTCATGGATCCGTGTAATTCAGCTCCATCATCAACTACCCGATGTGTATACTATACCAAGGTGTCAATCAAAGACCCATAAACTCCAGTAATCCAACCCAATACCGATCCAGTAGGTTGGTGGATTTGAACACAGGTCCTTGACTACATCTGACACACTATTTAAAGGTGCCATTTGATTAAATACAGTCAGTATTTTATTATATAGAGTCAGTGGGCTTCTATATACCGTCAGTGGTCTACTGTATACATTCAGCTGTCTACTGTATCCAATCAGTGGTCTACTGTATACATTCAGCTGTCTACTCTATCCAATCAGTGGTCTACTGTATACATTCAGCTGTCTACTGTATCCAATAAGTGGTCTACTGTATACATTCAGCTGTCTACTGTATCCAATCAGTGGTCTACTGTATACATTCAGTTGTCTATTGTATACTGTCAGTTGTCTACTCTATACAATCTATTGTATACACTCAGTGGTCTACAGTATATATCATTGAATGTATGCTGTAGACCACTGAACGTCTACTGTATAGAAACAGTACTCAGGGTGTGTACGTGCGCCTGTGTGTGAGAGAGAGAGAGAGAGGGGGGGGGTTCCTGTCCATTTGAGCTCGCACGTGTTTACGTACCTGTTGCTATCAGCTATATTCTGTCTATAATATGTCTGATTTCACTGAGACACGCTAGTGTTACGACATCAGTAACAACACTAAAAGGATGTCAAGTGTTATAGCACATTTCCGCCATAAAGCATACATCAAGAGGATGGGGCAGGATGTGTGTGTGTGTGAGTGAGTGTGTGTGGCGGGGGGGGGTTGTTGCATCAGAATGTTTTGTTTTCCTTTAACTGACAGTTTAGAAATGTTAAACTCCACCAACAATGACGTCATCATCACCCTGTCCTGTATATGATTATAAACTGTTTACCAAAAATGGCGGCAATAGGACAAGTCTGTTTACTTAGATGATGAGCACTAATTATAACAGAACGTAGAAATATGCAGCGCGCATTCAGGCCCGTGCGAGTACGCGCATCCAAGCGCGTGCGAGCACACCTACGCACGTACATTGCTCCGATACAGGAACTGAACTGAAAAACAGCTACATAATTAAGGCATACTTGGGAAGTGAACATAAACATTCCCACAACTGCTGTGATGTAGCTTGCTGTGATGTAAGCTTGCTGTGATGTAACTTGCTGTGATGTAACTTGCTGTGTTATACGCTCAGGTATCAGGACTCTAGGTGATTCGGGTTTTCTTCTCAGTTTTGTTGCTCGGCGACTTAGGAACTGGTCAGACATTACACATATCTCGGTACGAAAACTGGCCGCACTGTATCCCGTCCGGTGACGTATCGCCCAGAGTTCGAAGCCACCAGTCGATATTCTATGTGCCAGTGCCCTATTCCGCACTGCATAAAAGCACACACACACACACACACACACACACACACACACACAAAGCCGATGACCGCCAGACCAAGGCTCAAGCAACCGAACCGAACTCTCCGATCCAGTTCTGCTAACGAGCCACTATCGCCCACATATTCCCATCTGCATCCCATTATACCCATATCCTGAAGACGATTAGTCCTGTTTTCGTTTCGAAAACCAAGTTTCCACATGATTTCGCCCGGCGCCGAGCCGACGAAAAGTGATTTGTACTCGACGAACGAGCGCCATTTAACCGCCCGCCCGCCGGACAAGTCACATATCTATAACGCGACCAATCAATCATAATACATCTCGAGCGATTCCATCAATTTTGTCTAGATCGTGGCGAATCACAAAAGGCAAACGGATTACGTCGAGTTTCCCATCAGATGAACTTCTAAAGGCGGGTTGGGTCGTTTTGAACAGGGGGAAGAAGCAGGGGGGGGGGGCTTGCAGGGATACACCTGTTATTGCGATGGGAGAGATGTTCCGACATAAATCATGACGATTCGTCTTCTCCGGGACGAGATATTAATTTTTAGGATGATCCTGACGAGGAGAATTAATTAATAATGGACTGTAGACATCCAGATGTTATCATTACGAAAACAATAACTGTATTAATTGAGTGTTTCTGATAACATCTGTAGAAATAAATATTGTTTATATAACAAACAATAAAGAACGTGATGAGTCAGCCGAGTCACTCCACTCTATCGTGTTGTCGGTTCGGATGTAAGGGGATCTGGGTTCAAACCCGCGGAGTCTCCGTCGAGTGTAGGATGCGCTGCCGTGTTAACTCATCCATAAATGAGTAAAAGCCGACAACGAGGAATAGTATACTTCCCCGGGGTGTTGTCATTGGCATTAGATTGTACAGGTCAATAAAGTGTGCGGGGGGTCAACCACACCAGAGCGTCAGATGACGCTGTTTCCTCAGAAAGAAAGCAAATTAGGAATTCAGTTGTTTTTACATATGGGTTTTGATAACCGTTATTACTTTGATTGTCTCCCTTCCAACACATCAATGGTTTAATAATATGTTAAACCGACGCAGATAACTGGACATCATCAAATATGTTACTATTTTCGAACATGAATAGGAATGAACTAACTTTGAGTTCAGAACACCACAAAGGATAATACTCCGTTAGCCATGTAACACGCACACACGCGGGCGCGCGCCGCACGCGCACACACACACACAAGGTATATCACGTACAACAAGAGACAACGTATATATATAATTGATGAGATACATACTCAATCCGTCAGATCACTCAAAACAATGACACCGAGTGTTCCCTTTATTGGACAGCTTATCTTACGTAGGATCATATGCTTGTCCTCGTACATGGACATTCCTTGTCTGATAGAAGGGCTTTTCCAGTAATTTACATGTTCATCTAATTAGTTATTTGTGATTTTCTCGGGATTATTTTCAGCCATTCAAGAGCAATAAACTGTAATTGTGCATATCAAACCATTGTACATTCTTGTAAATCGTGTAAAATGCTGAAAGGGGGGGGGGGTGAAATAGGAGTTTGGCTGGAAAATAGAAATAAATAGGATGTAAGAATAGGGAAATATAGGAACTTGATGTACGGCAACATACAGACTCCTGGGAAGCTACACGAGATATATGTAAAGGGTATATACACACATCATTTGACCAGCTTTAGACATATGACAATGGTAACATTAATTAAGCTCAATTTTCAATACAGGTACAGTACAGGCTGTTTAAAAATTTACATTCTAGTTTGTAATTCAGTCAAAATGTAAATGTTGCTGTTTTATGGCCACTTTTGTGCACGAGGTAGGCTAAATGGGCCCACTGACCTACAAATGTAATGGAACGAAGTGAAAAGACGAAACACCCTTCTGACATATGCCGGTCGTGGTTTCAAGCCAGGCGCTCTAGATCTGTGGCCATCCGCGCTACCAGTTGGGCCATGGAGGCGCGGGCACTAAGTTTGTTGTTATTCAGTAAACTGATCGTTGTAGACGACACATGAAACGTCGTTGTTAGATAAAAATTAAGTTTTAATTAAACACGTTGTTTATTATGCGATATTGTGTAATAGATATGTTGTACGAAAATAAACAATTCCCCAGGGATATAATACACATATAATATTGAAAAACATATATTACTTTATTTAAAAGAAAAAAGCCTAATTGTTGAAAAACAGACCCAGACCGTGACAGTGTGAGACCATATATGAGGAGAGGAATTAGAACATTTTTGTTGCTGAATACTTGTATCCAACTGAACCATAATTCATCGATGATAATAGCAACTCTAAGGTGTTTATGGGGACCATGTAAGAAAGCAGAGCCGATGAGATTGAAGTTATTTTATATCTGTACGAACGATGTCAAGAATAAACTGTCTAGTATCTAGCTGTGGAAATAGACAACCGATGATTGACAGGTGTCAAACATCCCAGTCCCAGACTGACAGCATTTACCTGATAATAGTAATAATAACACACTCTGACTGATACAGGTGATAGAAAAGATCAGTAAATCAGGTTACTGTTTGATCTCTACCGGTTTAGTTTTGTCTGCTGTCTTTATTTGAATGGTTTCTACTGTAGATAGAGAGATAATTGGGCAGTTCTGGATAATTGTATCCAGGGGCTATCCCGGATCTGGAATGGAGTACAAATCTATTGTACTTTATTATCCACACATGTGTGAATCAGTAGTCTCTCTCTCTCTCTCTCTCTCTCTCTCTCTCACACACACACACACACACACACACACACACACATCCCCTGTCCTTGACCAGACAATCACGACTCAGATTATTCCATGGCCACCATTTACTGGTGATTAATACCATTCTAAGGACCACACTCAGCGCTGGGGAATTCAAATAAACCACAGCCTTTATTCACAACAATCTATTTTGAAGATTGCACCCAAAGTATTGTCTGAGAATGGCCCCATGGATGCCAAACTGGGCCCAAATTGCCAACAGAACGCATGTTGTGACGCGGCTGGGACAAGAGACACGGTAAACACAAACACTGCTCAAACTGAAAGCGAGTTAATTAATGTTTATAATGGAGACAGAATTAAGTGTATCACGTCTAGGGCATGATGATGAATTTTAGAAATTATTAATGCTTCATAAATGTTTGACTCCTGCTGTATAAATTATCACCCGGCATCCATATTAATGACATGAGATAATAAAAGCTCCCTTATTTATCTTGGCCACAATATCAATACCAGGAAAATACCAGCGACAGCCGAACAATAATATTACAATGATCGAGAGTACAAAGCCAACAAACCAGCCTATGGTACCATCACATGACATCGGCTTATGGTACAGTTTATATGACACCAGTAGATGGTACCAATATACGGTACTTGTGTATTTTAGTAGTGTACAATACCAATACAGTACCGACAACATCATCATATATATATATTAATATAATAATGCATGGTAACTCTGTTCTGAGGCGCTGTACAGTATTATCATCCCTGATTCAAACCTGTTTCTACCCAGCACACATCTCAACTCCCAATGGAACATACAACGTATGTTGTCATTAAAGGCGCAAAGCGTTACTCAAAACACATAGGCATCGCGTCCTGTCAGGTACTCATTATGGCTGAGTAAACCAGTCGCCACATGACGGCATTGCAGTTCACGGAGCCTCGAACCCGCGACCCTTCGGCTACGAGCTGTATGATTTAACTAACTGCGCTATCACGGCTCGACATAGTCATTACGACTGTTTGAAGAAAAATATTCTTAGCTTGAAACCCAGAACCAGCAGTCCTAAGATTGTCCTAACAGTGGCCTAACGCTACACGAACATTGTCCTAGCATGATCCTAACATGGTCCAAGGGTTGTCCTAACACAGTCCTGGCAGTATCCTAATATTATCCCCACATTGTCCTAACGCATCCTGTATCATAGGGTCTGGATCTTCCAGCGTTATAGCTGATTCTTAGTACTGACATCGGCCCGAAATGGGCACACCATATTAGTACAACAACGCTACTCAAAGTGCTGGTACGTTGACCACTGCCAGTCCATGGACCACTGAATCTTAGTCCTCGGGCAATTTACAGAAATGAAGGAAACAGTAATATAATTTAATAAGGTTGATGGGATTCCAAAAATTTATAATATTCTATTATCCGTTTACGAAACAAATATAAACAAAAAATTAGTTGATTAACTTTCATTCTGTTCGTTTTAATGTTTCCGATATATATTAATATTACCACGAATTGAATGGTCCAATAATAAACCATATATATATATATATATATATATATATATATATATATATACGGTAACATCTCTGCCAGTATGCTACACTTGATTATACATACTCCCAATCCCATTAATTAGTAAAGGAATGTAGATTATTTTCATCTGATGTGTTACGTGTCTATGTAAATACGATAATAACACGGTACTAATATGTTACCGGCCCGTGGCACAACGGAAAAAAAACAACTATCAATCAACCACATATGTAATAGCTTGAGAAGCGCTGCCATATGGCGCAACTGACTGGGGAGCATACATTTTCTAGTCGTCTGAACTTCAAGCAGCGGATTCAAACCAAGATCCGTCCGGATAATCTGCTCTACACCACCCGTATCCACCCAGCCATCGGGCTTAGGTTAGATACGGTCAGGGATGTGGCGTGACTTTCTTGACAGCTTTATTGGGGGGGGAGAGTCTTTCGCTGTTTTGATCCCCCAAAAATTGGATAATATAAATTGGTGGCGTAATATCAAATAACAACACAACCATTAAACTGATGATGATACTATCGGCTCAGCGTCTTAGCAGAATGGCCAACAATCGACAGACATTAGGTCGCCTTCAAAATCCGCCACCAGATGGCAGTTTAGACGTAATCCAGTCAAACAAGACACCGCAGTCTCTACGGCACCACGTCTAGGAATTAAGCCGGAGATGTACGTCTGAGTCTGAGATATATATATCGTAATTTAGTTGATGAGAAGAGATAAACCACCAAAGAAGCGCCAGTGATGACACCACAATCTACCGTCCAGAGATATCTCATCCTGATATCCTATTATAACAAGAGAATTTGTATGACAAATAAATAATGACAGACCAGACAAAATACTGACATAAAGACCTGCTATAAAAGACCACCTCTGTTTCAAGACCATCTGGTGTTGTTCCAAATATGGTCTGATAAGCGAAGTTTAGCTGGCTATAACTTACTGCCGTGGTTAGAGATCTACTTATGCTATATATAAATATATATATATATATATATATATATATATATATATATATATATATATAATCAGAAGTAACATAATATCAGTCTATTAATTAGACAATGTCTCTGTGTTAGGTAGCTGAACTACCTGATATGACATATTGGTAGTTAGTTAGTTATCTTCAAGCCAACTACTGACCATAATACCACAAAGTGATGACAAAGTGATGTCCATAATACCATATGGTAATGATACGGTGATATCAACACTAACTGACAGTGATGATACAGTGATATCAAACACTAATGATGATACAGTGTTTCCCAATAGTGAAAAACTAACTCACAGTGGTAATGATTAATCAACATGATGTGTGATATCAACACTAACTCACAGTGATGATACAGTGATATTAGTATACATGATTATGACGTAGGGTTGTCACAGGACAGCTAACTGTCAGATTGGGTGGGAAATATTGTCAATGGGTGGAGAATATTACCACTAGGTGGACCATTATATCAATGGGTGGAGAATATTACCACTAGGTGGACCATTATATCAATGGGTGGAGAATATTACCACTAGGTGGACCATTATATCAATGGGTGGAGAATATTACCACTAGGTGGACCATTATATCAATGGGTGGAGAATATTACCACTAGGTGGACCATTATATCAATGGGTGGAGAATATTACCACTAGGTGGACCATTATATCAATGGGTGGAGAATATTACCACTAGGTGGACCATTATATCAATGGGTGGATAATATAATGACAATCACTAGGTGGACAATATTATTACTGAGTGGAGAATATTATCACCAGGTGGACAATATGACCACAGATGGACAATACTACCATTGGGTGGACAATATTAACAAAGGTGGAGAATATTTTATAATGGGTGGACAATATAACACACTTGTTGTCATTCTTAAGTCAGATGTTGTTATCAGTGTCTCAGTACCAGAAGTCTGTAGTTTGTCAGGCTTCTCCTTCTTGTTATAGAAATTGATCAGATTGGTGTTAGCCATGTCTCCCCTATAGTCCTGTAGACCGTCTACAGGTAGTCCAGTCCAGTAGACCGTCTACGGGTAGTCCTGTAGACCGTCTACGGGTAGTCCAGTAGACCGTCTACGGGTAGTCCTGTAGACCGTCTACGGGTAGTCCTGTAGACCGTCTACAGGTAGACTGATCTAATATAGGAGATTAGATCAAAGATGGGAGACAGAACCATGACAGTGTAAACCATAACATCACAGGTGGGTTGCCCCTACTGGGATATGTTATACTGTATAACACGGAAATATTACAGTTTATGGTGTTTATGTGTGTGTGCGCGCGCGCGCGCGCGTGTACATATGCATGCGTTCGTTTGCGCGCGCACGTGTGTGTGTGTGTATCTGTGTGTTTTATGTGAGTGCACGAGGGCACGTGCGTGGAAGAATGGGTGCGTGTGCATGCCTTCACGTGGACGTTCGTGTACCTACCTCGAAATACGTGGCTATAAAGGAGAATGGTAAGAAGACCTGGTCACCTTCCTTACGACATCCTATGGTATATTGGTCATTGATCAAACAATCTATCTCTTCGTATGGTATCTCTGGCGGCCGTTTGTCTTGGCCGTCATCACCGCGGTGATTGGCTTCTTGTTGGGAGTTATCATCCGGGAACTGATTGAGATCGCGAGCTTGTGGCTGATGATTCTCTGTTAGGTGATCCCTGTTGGTAGATAATAAATAATCACATATAACCTAGAGATAGATCCATACGTGTGCGTGCGCGCAAATCAGTTTCGGAGTGGTCGTATTAAAGTGACGGATGAGGCTGAACTATCTCTGGATCCAGCCAACGTCAGAGCCAGAGATTATCACTTTTCTATGTAACCAACCGGCATCATGGTTTTGTTTATTGATATCACAGAATACAATTTTGTATAGAAACTTTAAAGGGCCATTCTACATTTACTACAATATTTCAGTATATCGGACATAAACCGAAGACCTTTTCTACTATCACAGGACCACACACAAAACTGCCGTTTCATATAAAAAACTAACAACAACTGGGATCTGTGCAAACTAAGCCACTCAGATAGGGACATTAATCATCATCGTCCGCGCGATTATTGACCAACACATACACACACACATACGCACGCACGCACACACGCACACACGCACACACACACCACCACCACCACCAGCAGCATGATCCCACCTTATAACGTTGCCCACCCATAACGTGG